>CM062838.1:11279349-11407818 GCA_031772345.1 Himalopsyche anomala
AAAAGGAAAAAAAAAAGAACAAAAAAAAGAAAAAAAACAAAAATAGAAAGAAAAGAAGAAAAAGAAAAATCAAAAGAAAAGAAAGAAATGAGAGAAAAAAGATAAAAAAGAAAAAAGAAAAAAAAAGAAAAAAAAAAAGAGAAAAGAAACACGAAAAAAGAAAAAAAAAAGAAAAAAAGAAAAAAAAAAGAAAAACAAAACAAAAGAAAAGAAAAGAATAAAAGAAAATAGAAAGAAACCCATCGATCCTCCATTGCGTGAATTATCGTCCAATTTTTCGCTCATACAACTTTACTAACTAAAAAAAAATGTTTACAGTGTTTACTTAATTTAATAAGGTGCAATAAACACTAAATTGGGAACAATTAAATAAGTTGCAACTAAATTGACCAACTTAAATGATTATGCACAAAATCGTATTTACATAACTCGTCTAAGAGTAACTAAGTTTTTTTTTACCATGTCCGCTCCCAATGTGAAGCATATGGACTCCTAATGGAGTTTATCTCACCAGAAGTGTTTCTACGATAACTGCTTGTTACTCAGTTGCTCAACCTCTCTTTTTTCAAAGAGAGTAGGAATAGAAGGGTAGAACTAGGACAGAACTAGTGGTTAGCTAGTCACTATCCATACGCCCCGTTCATAGGATAGGACGGGAGGTGGGAATTCAAGACATCACATACATCCATGCTTTCGAACAGAAATTCATAAATTGATTGAAAAATCAATTTATAAAACTGTCCGTGCTGGGATTCGAACCCGCGACCTACGTAACCGAAGTCAACGACGTTGACCACTCGACCACACAGGCGGCTGAGTTTAAGTGGAGACTAATGATAAATTAAAACATTATTGTAATCTCGATTTTTTTTACAAAATAATTTATAATGATTAATTACATTAATTTATTCTGTTATCAGTTGATAATGTAAGTCGTGATTGAAACCGGTATTAATAATATTAATTCAAATTGCAATTAGTAGACATCAGTTTTTTAATTTTTTAAATATTAAATGATCAAACCATTTTTCCGAAATCAATAATAAAAGTATAGTTTTGACGAAGTGTTGTACGCTTTTATTAATCAATTAAAACAAAATATTTATTTCTTAAAATTCTTCCAGAACAGTTTGGTTTTGTATTAAAGCTGCTAACAAAATTAACATTGTATGAAATTTTGCGCATGATAAAGGTGTCAAACGACGACACGAGCGTCGACAGTTTGCGGCGTCGGTTTCGTAGGATATGACGTTATGACAACGAGATGTCAGCCAACGCTCAGACGAGTGAAATAATGGAAACATTCTACAACAAGATGAAAGGTTTGTTTTTCATAAAGTGTGAATCGGTAAACCAATTTCTAGGGAAATTAATTTTAAACGATGAATAGGAGAATAGAAATTTACAATCTTTTCGTATCTGCCCGGGTTTCCGAAGGAAGATCTCAGTTTTTTGGCTATGTTGTTCTTTAGGTGGGTACAAAACTTTATGGAAACTAATTTTGAGTGTTCTGAATAAATGTGTTTCCTTATTGTCCGGAATCGTTTGATTGCATTTATGTCAAACAATTGCCAGTAAAATTTGATAACCTTTTTACTCCACTTGTCATGTTGTGACAAGTGTTTGTGTTGTGTTGTGACACGTGTTTCGCTTCTTTAAAGCATGCTCAGACTAACTTCTAATAATTACTTGCATTGTTTGTATCTTACCAACTCCTTTCGTATAGTAGAAAAATAAAATAACCCTGATCATTATTTTTTATTTTATAAAATAAGAATTACAATCAATTTTAAGTTTATTCGTAAACCTTGCTATATTTTGTCTGGTGACGCTTATCAAAGAAGCAAAGCACGTGTTACAATGTGTGACCCAGCAACTGAAGAAATAAAATTATTAATTTCAATTTTATTTTAAAAAAGAACTTAATCAAAGTTACCGCCGAATTCATTTATAACGTCATACGTGTTCAAATTTATGCCAGGGATATTCCGAATGTAAATTCCTCAAAATAGGGTTACATGCACTTTTGTGTGAAGAGTGTTAAATAAAATAAAAAAGAGTTAATTAAATATATTTTCCGAATTGACTTTCATTGGCTTGTCCTTAGGACGCCGGAAACTCATGTATTACATTTTTTCCTAGATGCAACCAAGTCGGCACATGGCAGATATGAATGCTTATGATCTGATTCATAAGAAATCTGATGAAAGAATATCTGAAACAATGAATAATGTAAATACAATGAAAACTTCTATATAAAATTTGAAAAAAAACGTGAGCGATTAATATACCAGTTGCAATGACTAGTGATGTCAACATACTGTTTTTCGTTGAATAACAGTTAAGAAATTTAATGTTTGTGTACAAAAAATCCATTTCTAAAAAAGGGGTATTTCCAATAGGGGCGTATGCAAATTTTTATCGAGTTAGGCAGCCTAAGTGAATGAAGATTCCTTGACCGCATAGCTCGTGCGCAATTTAAGGGTAGTTAGGTAACAGCAACAACAGCGCCGCAACTACAAAAATAAGGATATCCCTTTGAATAAATTCTAGGCGAGCCCTGCCCGGGGATACAAAGGAGCGGCCGGTATAAACAAAGTTAACATTCCTCAAATTAAGACGGGCGGACGGTATTCCCGGAATGAAAATCACCTTGGAAATGTGCAAAAACGATGAGCCTACTTCGAAAAGCTAGCACAACACTATCATTATTTTGATATTTGCTCTAGCAATTATTATTATCTTTATTTACTGATATCTGATTATTTATTGATTTGTCATTTACTTGGTAGAACTCCATTATAATAGGGTAAACATATCAACGTATTTAGTTTTACAGTTTTTATATTTATGAGTTGATAGTTATTTCGGCTTTCGCCATCGTCAGAACTATGCCTAAACTTAAATTTTTCTCAGCTATATATACTGGCTCCGAAGAGATACACAATGCATCATTTTATTCACTATACCCTAATTCAAATTACAATTATAATATTACACTTATTAAATGTGATTCTAGTGTTTCAAAGAACGATAAACAATCTGGGGTTTTTTTAATGTTTTAAAAATTCATAAATATAAAAACTGTAGAAGTAAATACGTTGATATTTTTACCCTATTATAAGGGAGTTCTACCAAGTAAATGCCAAATCAATAAATAATCAGATAGTGAGTAGATTTTGTTTTAGTAAACTGTTGTTTTAGTAAATCGGTGCTGAAGACGTTGATATATATAAAAGTTAAAGTATTGTATTCTTTTTCAGAATTAGTATAAATTAATAATTGCCATGAAATTGTGTATTTTGAAAACACGTCATCAAAGATATCAACGATATAAAATATAAAATTAAATTTGATGACTTTGTTACTCCACTTATTGTGTTTCAAAATGTGACACATGTTTCGAGAAGCATCATCAGACGATTTATAAACCTTGATCTTGGATGATGCTTTTCAAAAAACGTGTCAAATTTTGTAACACAACAAGTGGAATAACAAAGTTACAAAGTATAATTTTATATTACTAATAAACTTTCACAAAGTTACCGACGAATCTATTGAAGACAATAAAGATTTAAAATTTGCTGCTGGAAAACTTACATATCGCTATAACTGTTAACAATAATAATTAAGGTTTTTTGTCAGGTCAGTGGCGCAGTGGTTAACGTCGTTAGCTTCCCTGGCGGAACTCTCGGGTTTATATTCAATAAAATTTACCATTTTCGCACATCTGATCTGATTGTTAATACAATTGATATATGTTTTAGAAAGAATTGTTAAAAGTCTGCAATACGTTTTATAATGAAGTTTTATATCTACAATAATATTTAAATTAAGAAATGTGATTATTTAACAAAACTTCGCCGACGTAGAAATTTTGTATTATCAGCATAGTAACCTGTTGCCGTAGAAGCTTGCCCTCTACGACACGCAAACGCTCTCATCTACGCTGCGGTCAATCAACACACATGTTCAAGACATGAGCTCCACTTTGCTTCCTGCGGTGAAAGCGATAAAGTTGGTTTAAGTAGTGATGGTGTTAATCACCCCTATATGTATACTAAGCCTCCGAATAAATTGTAACGTTTATTTTTGGCGTTAGAAATAATTCGCAGTGGTCCAGTAAAATTCCAGACAAAGAAATTGTTTCAATGATTGTAACAAAACGTAATCATAACGTTGTTTATTTTTGATGAATTCATTAATCCGAGATACATCTCCAAACATACATCTTTAATAGTACAAATGATATAAGCATGATATACGCATACAGTGCCTTCAATGAATGTCAAAAGACAAGAAAAAGATTATTTAAAAACAACAAATGATAATGCTTGTTAAACGAGAGCTTTTTACTTTTCGCGAGAAAAAAAGCGATACCGTCTAAAAATTTAATTAGTATAAAACATATGGTATTTAAAAATACAGCAACCCTCCACCATTGTGTTTTAGTTTTAAGTCAGCTTATATGTTTATTTAAAGTTATGATAATACATGTTGTCGGAAATAGGTGGACATTTCAGATATATAAACTTTTCATTGAAAATTCTGTGAATAAATGAATGTTTGGACGTTAATGCAAGCCAAAAAATGTTTAAAACTGGTACATTTCTGTGTTGGTCAAGTGATTAACCCTTTCTTAACCAAGCTGTGTAAATAGTACACATACCTTCTAATAATTTACATTTCTCTGTATATATAATAAATACTCGGCCTAAAATTCAGGTATTTCTTATACATTTACGCATTGAGTAATGCAATAATAGAAATATTTTAGTAGTGTTATATTTATGTCATGATTCACTCCCGTTTGCCTGATGCATAACGGATACACAGCTCAGGAGCGCGTGCTTTTTTTTTGCATAGTAAGGAAAGGGTTAACGTCGTTGACTAAAGTTTCGGAGCTCACCTGCTCGAATCCTGTTACAGAGAGTTCTAATCGACATATGGATTTTTTTGAAAGCACGGATATCTGATATCTTAAATCATCTCCCACTAACTATTCGATTCTAAAAATGAGGCGCCGCTAGAGATTATTCTTATATCACTGCTATAATTGTAAAATATAGTCTGATCAACAGGGAAAACATGAGTTATCGTAAAAAAAACAATATGAGTCTATATGGTTCGCATTGGGAGCGGCTTTAAAAAATGGCGTGAAAAGAATCAAAACCATTTGGACATGATTGTATTTTAAATGCGCCATTTCATCGATTGGGCCATGTGCCGCACTTCAATGTAATGGTCAATAAAGGTTTAATTAATTTATACCGGACTTGGTGAGGGAGCAATATGGAATGAGGCGAGGGTTCGCGGTCTGAATGGCATCTAATTGGATTCACTAATGAACATAAAGCCAAATTGACTTTGGTTCAAGTTTAACAAAATTGCTCATCGGAAACACAAAATTGACATAATTAATTCCAAATTATACAGCATCGGAAACTTATTAAAAATATTTATTTTAATTGGTCAATTGAATTTTAGTACTTGATTTGGTTTTGTTGTAGGTGTTTTATTGTTTTTTAGTATTCCTCATAGAATATTCACACATCTTTAAAACAATAGTCTGCACTATAAACCTGCGAAACTAATCACAATGTTATTAGAACCAAAACATTAATTAAGACGGGTATCTTTAACACGATTTTTGTACGGTTTTATCTTCAACAGAAACTATAAAAATGAACTATGTTGGTTTTGATTTAAATAATTTTGATTTTAATAAATGTTAGTTTAAAAAAATGTATTATAATATAATATGTTGTTTTATAAAAGCATACAAATATTAAATAAATTGTATAAAAATACGATACTGTGTACTTAATTTTATGAAACATATCTCTCATTTTCAAAAAAAAATTCTACAGTAAATTATAACTGATGGTATCACTTGCAAACAGGGCTTATTAAATAAAAGTTAAAAAATGAAACTTGAATTTCATTTTGAAAAATAATGTATATTTTAAAAGTATTTTAGTCTCACATTACTTTGGAATGATATTTTAGATGTTTTCAAGCCATTTTTGAAACTGATTTCTAAAAATACTTTCAAAATTTATTTTTATCTACTAAATTACATGTATGGTTAATGTTTCAACAACTTTGGAATGAGCCGGGTTTGCAAGTAATACTCTCAATTATGCTTTTAACGGAACTTTTTGTATTTGTTTCAATCTTTATAATATGTTCATCGATAATAATTTGTAATTCAAGTACATACATAATATTATATTATTTATTTTCTCACCAGAATAAAATTTTGTTCGTTCCTTTCTCGGATAAGAGACATCTAATGAAAAATTTTCTGCAAAGATTTTTATACTAATTTATGTAATTCAATGGTATAATTTCATTATAAACTTTGATACCTAAAAGCTCTGAAAATTTTCATTTAATAATTATTTAATGTGATAACACGCCACTACAGCCTCCCGAAGTGATCCAGAAACGATGTTTTCAAAAACTTCAGTGGAATTGAATGATTAAAAATAGAATTGTGAAGGCGCCCGCATGACTGCCTCTACGGCTTACATAGAAACGACTTAGTGTCTACGGATTAGCTAACTCCGCTGTTGAATCAAACATATTAAAATTTGGCCGTAAAAATGTAGAAAGTTTCAGAATCAAAGCCTAATCCGTTTTTTCTCTCTCAAACATTTGCAAACGATAATTATTAAAAACATTTCTAGTGTTTCATGCAAATATTTTGAAGGTGGAAATTATAAAATGTCAATAAATATTAGATTTTCTCATAAATCTTTACATATTTTTCGCGTAACTTTAATGAGGTAAAAACATATAATTTTTCTCGACGTTTTTAAATACATGTAAAGTATTGCTAGATATAAGCATAATGATTTTTTTAACACCGTTAGTCTTGGATCTTTGTTGATAATAGCACTAATATGCTAAATTTTAACCACTTATTTGTAGATGAGATTTTTAAAAATTAGACTTGACAATTTTTAAATTTTAATGCATTACTGCATTTTGCAGAAAATATGTTTTTAAACAACACACTTCCGTTATTCCTAAATTTGAATTTATACAATATTTTTTCATCTTCCTTCACATTGTTTGTATAGGGTTTAACTCGCAAAAAACTAATTATTGTTACACCAAAACGCAAACTAAAATAATTGCAAAAAAATACTAAAAATAGATCATAATTTAAAAGAAAAAGCATACTATGCGTGTGTTAAAAATACGAAAAGACTTATGACACAACGTATCACAAACAATATTTTATTCAGTGAGTTTGTTATCACGATTCTATTCATTCTGGTTCATGGTCAATTCCTCGCATTTCATCTTGGGTCTTTCCGTGAGTTCTGTTGAGTGCATTTTGAGATGCTTTTAAATAAATCATTTGAAAGCTTTTGATTCAATGAGACTTGCCTATCATAGTCAGATATTAAGTTAATAAAAAATATATTTTTTTAAATAAATACTGAAAGAATATTGAATAATAAATGAGGAAAATATTCCACATAATCAACAAGAAAATAAATAAAAATAATAGTTAGGAAAAGAATTTTTTAAATTAACGAAATTAAATGAAAACTCTGTACAAAATTAAAAACATTTTCTAGTCGTACAAAAAGGTGAGGTTTTTTTTTGTAAGCTGGTTAATATTTTAATTCTAAGAATTCGTAAAAGGCATTAAGCTTTTGATCCCAGGTGGTGAACAAATAGGATGCGATCTGCCTTAGAAAATGTTTCATATTTCAGCATAACACAAAATTAGACTTGCATTCGCAAAAAAATTCAAACCTGAATAACTATTAATATAATTATTACTATCTTGTAAGATTCTTAGATCAAAATGATTTATATATAATATTATTTGTGACATTTTGCTTAACGTATGTTATATATCAAATGTTGGATCAAAATTTGATATTGATCTTATTATGTTTTGAATTCGGAGCTTCCGATCACTAAACTGAGGTCTAACTGATAAGCCACGGATCAAAAATTGTTATTTGGAAATCATTATGATAATTTTATTTATTTTAATGAAAGATTAGATTGTTTTCAATGTTTTGTAATACATATTGGTTAATTAAACTGATATTAATTGTTTCAGTTTTAAAATAAATCGTAGCTTATAAACAAAATTATGGTTCGTCATCGCTAAACAAGATCGTGGAAGAAGATTATTCCCTAATGGTGCTACATAAAACAAAAATTTCAACACAGATTAAAATCTTCAAAGGTCTTTAAAAAATCTGAGCCCTCAACTGGAAAAGCACAAGAAGGGTTAAAAGCTTAATATCCTTTTACCTTAATGGCAATGTAAAAATAAAAACTGAAAAGATTACAACCAGTGAAAATCCAACCAAACGATATACATTATCTTTCTAGTAATTGTGGAACTGTGGAAAGGAAAAAAAAACGTAACCCACACATATCAAATTTTACAGGAGACGCAAAAAACGTGTTTTGATGATTTTGGGCCATATACAAATTATGAATAATACACAACCTTGGATTGCACGGAGACTTCTAAACTGGTGTTACCTTGACATAACTTATATTAATTAAAGAAATTATCCAGAAAAAAACCTTTATTTCAGTCTATTTTCTTGGTTTTAATTTTTTACAAGGTTATCTTTTTCAAACTTAAATGCTAAATTTAGATACTAATTCGGCACTTGTAGTTTGCATTTTTTTAATAGAACGTGTATCAAGTTTGATACATTTTCATAATAAAAAAACCTGTTTTAGAAAAACTGTGGGTTACGTCCTTTTTCCTTTCCATAGTCGATATATTATTACACAATACCTCTTTGAAAATTTTGCCGTGAATGAATCATTTGACGACTTGATTAAACACTGAAAGACATTAGAAAAGGATTAGTAGGATAATGGTAATAAGGCATTGAATCCACTTGACACAAATCAACCATATGTAAATGCTAAAATCGTGAATTTCTATTTGAAAAGTATAAAATAAATGGAATAAAGTAAATTGATAAAAATCTATGTTTTTTTATAGATTCACTACGGTATGACTTAAACACGACTCTGCCGACGAAGTTGTCAAAATTTTAGATAATGTAACCACAAGTTACTTGCTACTAGAACAAGTTATTTCAAACCATTTATTGATAAAATAAAAATAACCGTTTATAGTTAAATTAAGTTACTTCGTTCCAAGGCAATTGTGTATTAAAATATTACACCTGTCAGATAAGCAAAAGCTAGTCTATTTAATATACCTTAATTGAAAACTACTGAATACTTTCCTTAAGCCATCATTTGGAATACGAATGGCAACAACAGTCGAAAAGACTGTCAAACCATAATGAAGGTACCTAATTCCCGGAGAGTATTTTTTAATTTCGTTTGAAAATGTATTAAGCCTTAAAATTGATGTCGATACAGTTTGAAACGGAACTCTATTAAAGCGACTAATCTTATAAGTCTACACCAATCAATCCAGAGCTTTTAGAGTAGTAAAATCCAACCATAGATTAAAGGATTAATCGTTGTTAAGCTATCTTATGTTACCCGTCTAAAACGACAGCATAAAGAACACAGAGATATCATCAAAATACTTTTTGTATGCATACAGAGGTACATTTTTGCTCTAAAGTATAGTTTATATAGTATTTTAATGAGTGATATAAATAGAACTTTGAGTTTTTATATCTATGCCTCATTTTCATGAGCATGAGAAACATGGAGAGTATAAGTATTAGGGATTCTGTGTCGAGACGTCCCGGGACTTGTCGGGTTTTTTGCTGTCTTAAGTCCCGGGACTTTTTTTGGAAAATATCCCGGGAATTGTGACAGTGATTTGTGATTTGCTAATAACATGTTCATTTAAATTTTGAAAAAAACAATTCTTGTGGTTAAGAAACCCTAAAAAGGACTGATGTGTATTGAATGAAAGCAGGTATAAGAGAGGAGCCCGTGGACGGGGTGTGACACTTACCCGGGGTTTTAACAAAATTAGTTATGCATATATAAAAGGAATCTGATAGAAAAACAGATGTTTGGGATTTATAATTCTGTAGAAGTTTCAAATACTATGCGTTTATATATTGTAATATAACTGTAGCAAATGCAAATTACATAATATTAAAATTAAATGTTCACACCTGATGTTTATGTACAAATATTTTTTTACTATTTCACAAAGATACCAATGTCTCAATAGGACAAAAAAAGTTTAAAAGCTTTATTGTGAAGTTACGGTCATAAATTTACTCCTGACGGCGGCTTCATTGATATTTGTTCATTACATGTACCGTTGTCACTCCTTCTTAGTAAAAATTAGCCGTATGCATTGCACACATCCATTACATAAGAAAAATAATAATTATTAAACATTGTATTAAAAAAAACGCTTTTTACTAGTGCGTACTTTCAAAAGGTACCGAATGTATGTAATACATAAATAAATACTTACATACATGCAGATATTTAATTTTAGTAAAATTATAATTTTATTTAAGGGGAAATAAAAATCTCGAGTCCCAGGATGTCCCGGGACTTTGAAAACCCCGAGACTTCAGAATCCCTAATTAGTATACGTAAACACTTCTGTTCATGGTATTACAATTATATGCAATGCGTAATTGACTTTTAATCCTCTTTTTAAAATTAGTACTACTTCCATGTGATATATTTAGTTTCCTGTACAATTTCTGTTTCCAAACGCCTCTTCCGGCACCTTAACCTTTTCATCTTGTCCCAAGTGTGCAAACAAGCACTTACAAAAGAATGAACATATAAATAAAATTCGTGCAGCAAAAAACACGTCAAAATAATGACATACATATGTGAAGAAACGAAAGATATCGCAACACAAAAAACATTTTATGAGAAGAAATTATGGAACGCTTTATATAAATCAAAGGCTCATGATTAATATGTATTATAAATGCAAAAATTAAAAATAGTAAATTACGTTTAAAATTTGCCAAAAGAAGCCTACATTTTTTTTCAATAACGTCTGTATAACGTTAATATTTTATTTTATGCTCAATCCTATCTTTACTTACAAGGGTTTATTAATAATCAGTTTTTGAAAAGCACGGTTTTTAAATCCCAATACATTTTCAAACAAAGTTTAAACCGGTTTTTGGCATTTAACAAAAACCCAAATTTAATTAAAAAAGCGAAAACATGTGATAAAAACACTAAATTTGTATTCGGCAGTGGGTTAATTATACTTATTCTGTGGGTATTTAAAAATTATATCCGAGTCGAAATACAAAACAAAACTATTTCCTTAATTGATTTAAATAAACCGCATTCATTGATGCATACCGACTGTGAAATTGTATATTTAATCTCGTTTTCATCTATCCAAACCGATTTCAAATTAAATTATATATTTTTTTTATTAAATAATGACAAAATTCCAATATATTTCTAATATTCAAGAAGAAAAATCGGTTTTCGGATACTGACAACCCGAAAACATTAAGTTCTAAGTAAAACAACTTTCAAGAAGACGAGTCAAAAATGATCAGATTACAAATAGCAGTATTGAAACAACAACGACCGATTGACGTCTTCTGTCTTGGCCGTATGCCCGTATACGCATGCTCCAGATATCCATGGTAATTACGGTTTATCTGAAAAACTTTTTAATTGGAGGGCTTGTATCGCCTCTGACGGAGAATGAGGGTAGGAAACAACATCGATCTGAAAGTAACGGGGTAAGGGGTGGAAAATCACAAACTTTTGATAGCATTCGACAGATATAAAAATATATTGGGTTGATGCGAAAGTTTAAGACCCTACAATTTTTTTTATTGGAACTGACGAATATCATCTGTTTTAAAATTGTATATAAGATACTGTTTTTCTACTTTCTGTTCAGTGTTGGCCTAGCCTGAGTACAATGAACGACGTTTGGATTCCTCAACAATTGTCAAATTCCAATGCGATCACACGTGGTGATCAGTGTTCCCTCTAAGCTGTGCGCGTGAATTTCTGTTCGAAGGCATGGATGTATGTGATGTCTTGAATTCCCCCTTCCCACCCATCCTATCCTATGAACGGGGCGTATCGAGAGCGATTAGCTTACCACTAGTCTTGTCATAGCTCTTTCCTTCTATCACTACTCTCTTTGGAAAAAAGGAAGGTTGAGCAACTGAGTAACAAGCACTTCTCTTAGAAACACTTATGTTGAGATAAACTCCATTAGGAGTCCATATGCTTCACATTGGGAGCGGACATGTCTTAAAAAAAATAATGGATAAACAAATAGCCCATTCAACTTTATCATTATCACTACCCAAATCATGACTAACATAGGACCCAAGCCCTTGCGAATTTTGAATTATTTATTTGACTCAAACCAGTTGCAGTGAAACGACTTTTTCATGGCTGTTTATTTCATGATCTCTCCTCGTAAAAACAAACGCTGATTGTACTCTGGCTGCTTTGGCCATTACGTTTTGTAAGTTAGTTTTTTTACGATCGCTTCGGCCCGTTTATTTTGTCGGCTTTCGTATGTGTTTTATAAATATGAAATGATGGCGGAATGTTCAGTGTTACATCGCGCCACCCCTACAAGTGGCCACTCTGACGTGTTTATAGCTTTTATGTAATAAATAATACTAATAATGGACGATAATGATTTTTCGCCCTCTGCCTTTGTTGAGTAAATAATACGACTTGAATTCCCAAATGATTTTTTCATCCTCCCAGTGAGATATAGCCAAAAACCAATTATATTCTCGAACGAAGGAAACGACGGAATTAAAATATTTCAGCGTGTAATTATTAACTCCAGAACATGTCTGATTTTTTATACACCAACACAATATTACAATCTGTTAATCTTCTATAATTTTTACGGTTCCCGGTAAATTGCTCGAATGGAAATTGCTCGAATAACAAGATAATCAATTTGTTTCCGTTTGTTCTGTCTTAGCCCTAGTCTTCTATGTGTTCTGGAAATATATAGAAACAGTTTTAGTAACTAATTAATAAGCAGTTCTCGTAGAAACACTTCTGTTGAGATAAACTCCATTAAAAGATTATATGTTCCGCATTTTGAGCGAACACGGTTAAAATAAATACTTACGAAAATTATTTTTTTATTTCACTCTCTAAACAAGTGTCGCACAAGATAAAAATGAAATTCGTAGAAAAAGAAATCTTTTAAATAACCAAGCAATTCGAATAATTTGTAATTCGAGCAATTTAGCGGCTACCAATTTTTACTGCTTTTTTTAACGTATCGTCGTTGCGATTTCAAAATCAGCTGTGTGTTTTTTTTTTCCAAAAATTTCTGTAGTCTCAAAACATGTCAACATACAGTAAGAAATACAATGTCTGTCCTCGAACAAATTGACACAGTTGTAAAAAAAATCTAGAGAGACTTGCATCATAATCTTTTCTTTTTCTTTGTGAGTAAGGTGTATTATTATAATTTTTTGAATGCAAAAATTCGATTTTGAGAAAATGCGCACATTTTCAAAGCACAACGATGATATTAAATACACTCTTTTGTTACACGGTAGATAGGGTATATCAAAAAACAACAAAAAAATAATAAAATTGTGGTACGACAACCTAATAAGTAAATTACACAAAATATTATTAATTTCTACATGATTGTATACGTGGACTTTTATGAGGGACTAAGCATAAATCGCTTTCATCGCTAGATATGTCTGACACGTCATTTTTTTTAGTAATTTTTCGTCTAAACATATAGTATTTGTTATTTTTAGTATTACTTCAAAATTGTGTAAAAAAGTGTTGAGTGTATTACAAAAAATATATTTGAAACTAAGATGTAAAAACACAAATCAAAATTGTTGATTTAAAAAAAATAATAACGGTCGTTAGTATGAAAACTAAACGAAAATACACTGACCGAAGAAACTAGTATTCCGATTTGCAAACTAAGTATTCGTGGCCAATCATCCAGAAAGAGTTATGTCGTCATCTGCACGTTAAAATAGCCACGGAGACAGTTCGAAATAGTGTTATCGCTGATCTATGAAACCTGTACTTTCTAAGTTGTCAGTCTATTCAATAAACAAATGATTTGTATTCTAAAGAGTATCAGTGAAATTCATATCCGTTTACACCCTCTCTCTATTCAGTTTTGCAGATAACGTATACAGTCATAATATCACTACTTGCCGTTGCTAACACAGTATTGCATTTTTAATCAGTTTCAAAAAAATAAACGGGGTTGACTTTTTTTTACCATACACCACCCCTATTATATTTATATATATTGTCTTCTAATAGAGCATACCAAGAGATTATGTTTATTATTCAATCTTAACCCATATTTCCGGAGTCTGTAAGAAAAAAATGGATGTCCCTGGATAGAACAAGTAGTTAATTAGCAGCTCTTCCTATAACCCACATTTAGGATCTGATAAAAGATGGTTTATAAGAGATGTATACCAAAGCATCCAATCCCGAAACCCGGAATTGATCGTTTACCATAAAATCGTGGAGAAATTCAGGATTCAGGATTGTAGGTCGATGGAAGATTGCAGCTTGTTAATTCACAAATTTCCTAACATGAAAAAAATCCTAACATGAAAAACCTCTTATTAATTAACTGGGTCGTTTAAAATTTTTGCCTGTTTTCAAAAACTTGAGAATTTTCACTTCTTAGCCTCGATCCCAAAATTGCGGGATTAGTACATTCGCAATGCCAAGATTTTGGATTTATAAAATTCATCAGGATCTCGCGATTTCTGGATCTGGGATCCCGGGATAAGACCCCCCCAATGCAGCGATTTTCATCATGGGCGGTGTGCCTTCCTGAGGAAGCGTGGACTATTGCAAAGGGAAGCCCGAACAGCTTAAAATATTTATTTACCCTTTAAAACGTGTTTTTATTACTATATGAAATAACAGATGCGGAGGCGCGAAGATATTTATTTTCAAAGTTAGGTGTATTTACATAAAGTTTGGAAACCACTGCCCTAATGTATACATCACAATCAAATAAATAAATTCTTTTTGACACTCACATTCTTTTGTTTAGAAAATCAATTAATAAAAGTGTTCATCCGGGGATTCGAATCCTACGATTATCTGATTTCTGTTATTTGATTAGAATTCAGTTATAAAATATATTTAAAAAAAACAACTGTTCGTATAAATGATTTTGATCGCAAATTTGCAGCGGGATTTCTCCCGCAAAACTTTGTTAATAAAATTAGCTTTTAACAAGCTTTATTTGAAATTTATTCAAAGCAAGCAAGCGTATAAAATTATAACGTTTCAAATGCACTTCGGGAAAACTCCACCGCGCTTTAATAAACACGAAAAGCGGAAAACTGCCGACGATTTTATCGTAGCGGCGTAGAGTTTATGCCGTAGACCTATCAAATAAAGCTGGCCACGTACCTGCGGCAGCGCCGAGAAAAGTGCGGTGCGACCGCTAAAATCGATACATGTTTTACCTAATGACCCCCGTGCAGGTGCTGCCATACCCATCATAAGCGAGGCGCTCTGAGCCCTGGTTAACAATGCACGATACGTACATGCATTGTGTTGATTTGCAATTCGTAAAGAATATTCAGCATGGAGTATTTTTATACAAAGCACAACGTTTTATTTCGTAAACTCACCTGTAAACTTATTGATAAACTATATAGCGTTTTAGTTAGTTATAAAATACCTGTAATCAGCTTTGTCAACACTGAAAACGAAGCTTGGCAAACTTTAGGCAACCGTTTCTTTTTAAATCCATGTCCACTCGGAATGTTGAACAGATGGCCTCTTAATGGAAGTATCCCAACAGATTTTTCTACGAAAATTGCGTGTTAGATAAAAGGATAAGGGTAGGACAGGAGTTGGGACGCCCCCGCGCACTCATAAGTATTTACACACACCAACTACTTGGAAGCGGGGAAAAACAGGAAACTATCATTAAGCCTATTCACATTATTAATGTAGCATTTTATCAATTTGTCAAAAATTTCCCAAATTTTAATTATGTTTGTAATTACTTTCAATCGCCATTCTAAATTTATTAATCTGAGATGACTTTTTAATTATATGTTAGATGTGTTAAACATTTTAATATTGTATTATTTTAGAATCACTTTTAATGTAATTGATAATTTCTTTTCAATGCCAATTGTTGTTTATAACTGTTCATTTTTGTATAAATAGCATTGTTAAATTATATTTCTTATCAGTTGACAATGCTCGTAATGAGCGAAACCGGTCCTGACATATTAAATAAAGTGGAATGAAGTACAAAGGAATATTGTGTTTTTACTAATATAATGCCTTTCCACCAAGTATTGACAGTGAACACCCTAAAAGTAATATTTGATCGGTCCGCGCATCCTCCGCGCAGCCTTTGAAATTTCCGCGCAGCTAATCTCTTGCCTTAGAGGGAACATTGGACAGGACTAGTGTTTAACTGCTAGCTACCCAATATTAATTTAAGATTGGAAGCGTGGGAGGGCTTTTTAGACACTAAGAAAAAATATGATTTCGAACAAAAATTGAAACTGGTACTTGAACCCGTGAGATCCGCCGAAGAAGCCATCGACGTTAACCTCTGCACCATAAACTCAACGTCAATTACTAACCTTTAACTAACTCTACTTCTTTTTACTTTCATACTCCAATATACAATGGTTGAGTGACTTAATAAAAAGCAGTAAAGATGCTTAAAAATCAGCCGTTCATAAGCTCTAAAATGGGAGTGGAGATAGTTGTAAGAAATAGATATTTGGAATAAGTTTTATTCAATGCTTACAAAGGCCAAACAAATTTTAAATCGAGTAAAGTCGTTTTGTAGCAACAAAGAAAAGTTCAACTCGCCTCATTACTGAAACTTGTGTTTATATTGAATGTTTTCTAAAGGTGACTGACAAAATCCCAACGGCCGACTTCCCGACAAACTTACTTTCAGACAGTTTAACTTCTCGAAAAAAAATGGTTGCAATTCAACGGAGATTGTAGTCAGCTATGAAGACCTTAAAGGGTTAAATGTTTTTTCAATTTAAGCTTTAAAATATTGCTCCGTAAGAAATTGTTATACTTTGCAAAATATTTATATAACTTATTTTTATACTCGAAGAGTATCAAAGTATCAAGAGAGAAAGTTTAAATAGCAATATCGTAAAAAAACTGTTGAATTAGTATTGTTATATAGCATGCAATTCGAGCTTTCAATCCCGGGATAGTTTTAATACTTAAACCGGAGCTTGGGGATTCATTGTAGAATGTAAAAAAATAAAAAAAGTTGGGTACAAGTCAGTGTACCTGGGTTTGTTTGTGTTCATACATTTGCCTAATACGAACATAATAGCTATGTGAGTTGTGGCCTCGTTCACTCTCACATTTTATAACAGCGGTAGACTGGAGTACACAATTTTAAATGTTTTTTTTCTTCATCATTTGAATGAAAATTCAGTTGCAATTTATTTCATTTTATGACAGGATCAGCGGCATTTAACCAGTGAAGCGTTTGTCATTATATTATATTGATGATTGATTTAATAAAATTAACCATCCATCAAAAACTTTTATTCAAAAAAAAAAATGATATCCAAAATAATATAACTTAAAATCATTCGAATTGAACCAATAATGAACACAAATTGAATTTTCAGTTTTGTGGTTTAGTGGATATCACTTACGCTTAATTATCAGGTATGGATGGGTTCAGTTCTCCATAGGCTTAATATATATATATATATATATATATATCTATAATATTTATACATTTTAATAACTTAAGGTCAAATATAATACAAAAATATTTGTCGCCTTGGCTGTAAGCTGTAATCATTAATATTTTTTATAATAAAATTATTGGATTTGCAAATCATAAAATCATATTAAATGATCATATGATCCCGGAATTAAATATGTGTTAATCCTGGGTCCGAAATTAGATGCTTTTCAATCTTCAGAAAGTTTGTTATACATTCTTGTATAATAAATATTATATAAAATAACTAAAATTTTCTAAGGTGTAAATCAATTTTTTTTTTGTTTAGAAAGTTGCACTGTTTACAAATTATTAGTTTATTGGGAAGTTGGTTTTCGAAAATATGACACACTTTCTCTTTTTTCCAGCCATTCACTTTAGCTCAGGCTATTTGTTCTATGTGCACAAGAGATATAAAGTTACTAGTGAGATGCAAATAAAATTCGCCAAGTTCGTCGATTATACTTCAAGACAAAGCGCTCGTCCAAGGGTCTTGCGTTGAAAACTTTTGAACCCTTTATTATGATACTTTACCACATTTAAGCTTAAGGCGGTGTTAGTCGACGGAAAGTATGCAGAAAGGGCACTGGCATCGGCCTGCCAAGTGCACATGGAGCGTTAAACACGGAAAACATCTCAACTCACGCCGAGAAAAAGATCTCTCTGTGCGGTACTCGTTATTGTTTATTAAAAGTATCAATAATGAATATTTTCCGCGTACATGATCATACTAGTAAGCGATATAAAATTATTGTATACAGTATGCAGAAAATATAAAAAAAATACACAACGAAGCGACCTGCCTTTTCCAACTCTTTTTTTTACATTTAAACGAAAAATTAATGATGAAAAAAGTATTCATTTACACACACAAAAGATACGAGAAGAAAACATTCAAAAAGTGATCTGCCACACATATACAGAGCTTGGGAAATTTTGATTTGAGTGTTGAAAAAATCACGGTTCGTTTGAACGTGTCAACTTTATGATTTAATTTTTATAGCAAAAAACTATTTTTTGAGCACTAATTGTGATTTCCATTCATATATTTAATTATGAACTATGAATTTAATTATCGGATCTGATATTAAACGGAATTTTTCATAATTTTTGACAAATCACTTTTTGAATGTTTGCTGCTCATATTTATTATCTATGATTCATTAATTTTTTATTATATGAAAAAAACGCAACTTCGACTTCGATTTAAAAATAACTACATCAATGCAACAGTAAGACAATCGACAAAAAAATATCATCGGTTTCGAGCCTCGAGCCGAGATCAAAAATAATATTATATATTATTCAAATTTACAAATCACACTGTAAATTAAATACGTATATATAATATGATAAGTTTCAGAGATTAAATCTCATCCTATTCGATTTGAAGAAAGGCTCCTTTTTCAAACGGTAATGAATAATAATGACGGTAGATTTGCGAACACGACTAGCACAGGAGGTGGGGACACGAGAACAGTGTTTTTTCGGCACCATCATTTGAAAAAGGAGATCTTCTCAGCATGACAACGCTTTCTGAGGAAGCATTTCGTTAGGTACCTTATTACTGATCAACAAGGCTTTTAAAAGCTACAGTAAAAATTCCGAGAAAATGTGTATTTGACGAAAATAAAATCAATTGCTCTGAGCATTCTTTGGCGATAGATAATAACATATGTACCGTGTAAAAATATTTTAATACCATTAAAATGGCTGTCATGTTTACATTAATTTACACCCATCCGCCCCTTAAAAATGGGGACAACAAGAGTAATTTAATAACTACCACATTTTTCTACCACTATCCTACAATCCTTTTTGGTATTTCTGCTTTCAATGTGAATTGCATTGATCTCATTAAACCGACCGAGTACGCGGCCGTGAGAGTGAATACAAAACAACCTGAACGCGACCCGACGAGTGATTCGAGTGAGCGAGTGAACAGAAACCGTTTCGTTTTCCTCGGCCGTTAAGATACCCCACCCTCACCACGTTCATGTTTTTTAATCAAATGAAACGCACGTAAAAATTAACCGAACCGCTAATAGAGCTTATATAAACATAAAATTTTCAACGAAGCCGATTCAACTTATGTTTCGAATAGATTAAAAATATTACAACAAATGTGGTAAATTGATCGTGTTCATTACGTTGAATCTTAAAGTTTTAATGGGTAGCTAGCTAGACATAAATTTGTAAAAGTGCTTGGCTAAGATTTGAACCTGTGAACTTCATAGCTGAAGTCGACAATATTGACAAGTCAACTACAAACCAGACATACTCCTACACACAGTGTTTTTTTCTATGTAATGCGGTGGAACGGTGTTCCTGCACTTTTTTCTCACAATTTTTAATGCTTATAATCGATATTGGTAATTTTTTTTTTTTTTTTTTAAAAAGGTTGATTTTTAAGTAAAATCAAATCTTTAGTTGGTGCTTTTGTGGATTGCATATTTTTATTTTACGGATACATCACTATTACGATGTTTATTAACTAAGGTTATTTTAATTTTACAATACTTAAAAACTTATAGAATATAACAACGCATCTAACTTTTTTTTTTTTCTAAAATACCACTTGACTCACTCCACCTCTAATAGGTCAATATGTACCTCTAAATGGATGTTTATATTTTTAGAAAGTAACTTTCAAACGGATTGATAACATCTTCTATTAATACATTTTATAAGTACACTTGGGCCTCGTATAACACGGTTATATGGTTCCACAAAAACGTCGTGTAATACAAATCATTAATTATATTATACAAGGTTTGAAGTGCATACAAAATTAGGGATTGCGTTCCAAAAAATATATCGAAGATGGTTTATATAAATATGTTCTCATTTTTTTTAAATAAACAAATATACATTAACATATCTATTGAAAGAAATTTTAATAACATAATATAGCATTCATTCATTATCGCTATCACTTAGAACTCTACATGTTTTACTCTTTTTCGAGATCGGTTGTAAGTTTTCATCATCATCGGAGGACTCAGGATTTTTTGTGGTTTTAGCATTCAAAAATTCGGTAATAAGCGATTGTCTGCTTTTAGCGTATAAACCTTTGAGTTTTTCCTTATAAGGTTCCAAAATTTGTTGTAATTCATTTCTTCTTAAATTTCGAACATCTTTCTATCATAGTATCCTTTTCAATATTTATTTTTTCTAATTTAATAGCCAATTCCAAGCCGTCATTTATTGTTTTTAATTTTGAAACATGTAGCTTCTTCGCTGCAACTGCTTTCTGAGTAATTAATTGTTGTAGGTTCATCCAAAATTTCGATTAATTCTTCTTTGTTCAACGTACGATGTCATGCATATCCGACGATATGACGTACAAATCAAACATGTAATTTTTTTTTTTTTAAATTGAAGCCGTGTTATATAAAGCGTGTTGTATGAAAAATATGCCACAATTTATTCAAGTGTATTAAATATCACCTTCTATATTAGAATTCGTCAATAATAATTCTAAAATAACATAATTAATTTCATGCAACAAAGTGGAAGCGAAGTGCGTTGAAATGATAATGTAATTACTGCTTTAATCGTCTCAAAGAGAGATTGATACATCCTTCAGTGAATATCAATGGCACAAGCTGTCTACCGGCTGACGTTTGCTTTGTGACATCAAAGCCTTGTTTATGGTGGGTTTGTGTATACTGTATAGAATACATTTCAGTATTTGTTAGGTGATATCGTAATAGCTGCGAGTAACAATCAGCTTTCGAATCGATTCACTGATCCATTCAACGTCAGAATGACAATCACAATGAATCGTTCGTGGCGGGTGTGCCGGGTGTGCGAAGGTAATATACCAGCGTTTCCTTATTATATTTAATCACGGAAAGCTTTAAAAAAATGTAAGATATAACATTTTTTTTTATTTAGTGTAATCACATAAAAAAACATAGACGAAAAAATCCAGTTTCAAAGTCAAATGCAATGAATGCATCTACATACTTTGACATAATCGTATTTTTTTTACCTTCAATAACGATATAGAAAAGCGATGTAAGTACAACCTAGTCTCGTAAATCATCTCACCCCTATTATCCGACGTAAGCATATGTTATCGAAGCTCAGTATACGGTTTTTCTTATGTTTCGTTAGATGCCATGATTCGCTGCCGTAAAACATTACTGGTAGAATTCAAACGTTGAAAAAAAATGCATTTGGTTTTAATCGTGTACAGCTGTGTGACCCAGACAGTCCCGCATTGAGCTATATGTAGCTCTAGCCATTCCTATACGAATGGCGAGATCCTTTTTTGTTCTACCGTCTTCCTGGATAAGTACGCCGAGGTATCTGAAGCTGTTGACCCTCTCGTTGCTTAATGGTCAATTTAGTCGAAGAGATTGTCTGGATATCTTCCGACTGAATCCTCGGCATATTATTTGACAGAATATTTGCATCACTTCGGTTGACTGTTCGAATAATATTGTACCGTATAAATTTGACTGTCGGACACTATCATAATCCTAAAATATTACCCTCCGTCCAAAAAAATAATGTCGCGGAATATTTTTACAAATTTATCGTGTAACTCTACGCCCTCATTATTTTACTCTCCCACCTCGCGAAATCTGACAATCGACGAGACGGACAGACAGACGATCATAACGAAACACGTCAAATAAGAATATTCGAAAGCAAGCATGGTTTGAAACGTTGAATTAATTTTTAATTTACCACCGAGCTCATTTTCCCAGATGTGAATACTATTATATCACTGGTTTAACTAATATTTAAAAAAATATAATAAATAAAAGCTTTGTATAGCTATTTTTCAACACTTTTGATCCTAAAGCACGCCGCTTTGAAAAAAATTAATATTTTAAGGGTCGATGTTACTCATTTCAGACTGTCTTTATTATGTGACCGGAAAATAACACTGTGTATACTCATTCAATTTCCTAATTCAAAATATTGAAAGACGAAAAGGCTTCGAAACGTCATAAAATAATAGCTTATTTTATTTTACAACTTTGGTGATCAGTGCTGATGGGGGAACCTTGGAACTAGCTGCGAATGCCTCCGGAGAATTCAAGGAATCGTACAAAACCAAATCGACTGTGGAAAGGAAAAAAAGACGTAACACACCCAGCAAATTTTACAGGAGGCACAAAAAACGTGTTTGGATGATTTTAGGCCATATGCGAATTATGAAATAAATAGTGCACGAGACTTCTAATCTGGTGTTTAATTGACATACTCTTTTATTTAGTCTTTTTCTTGGTTTCAATTTTCACAAGCTCATCTTTTTTCAAACATAAAAGCTAAATTTGGTTACTAGTCTAGCATTTGCAGCTTAAATCTTTTTGTTAAAATGTGTATCAAGTTTGAAACATTGTGATTATCGAAAAAAAGGTGTTTTCTAAAAAATATGGGTTACGTACTTTTTCCTTTCCACAGTCGATATGCTCACATGCGGAGCAAATATAGTCAAAGAAGAAGGAGTTTTTATCTACGTCTTAACAAACTATGTAAGGCTAACAGCCGCCATTCACTAAGGAACAAGTTGTTCCAGAACATGTCCTGGAACACAATTAATACCGTGGAACATTTTACGTGGCTTGAGATAGGTTGCCATGTTTACGGTCTGGGAGTGAGTGCATACGGAACATGTGATGCACGCGTAGCTGTAGACGACCTGTCAAAGTCATATTATTCTATTTCATCATTATGATTCATATTTCATCAATATATATTGCGAGAATATATACAGTAATGATCATCATGAACTCATCGGGCGTCATTTTAGATTTTTAAATGTCTCCTTATGGTGACTGCTGTCAAAATATATGCCTTTGCATAAGTTATATTACCCTATGGCTTATAGTATATTGTCTATTGTGTATAAGCTGTCATCGTGTATGATAATAAAATAGTTGTATTTTCATTGTAGGTAGCTTACAAACATTAGCAATTAGCTTTACTCGCATTTTTTACATCCAATAAAATCAAATAAAGTGTTGCTTCCAACACTGACCAACAAAACCTCAACGGGTGACGTTTCTGCGACTCGTCGCGTATTTAAGAAAATGTTCTGGGAAATTGTTCCCGGGACATACCGTAGATGTTCAGGATAATTTGTTACCACGTGAATGGCCAGCATAAGACAAATATTATAATCACCTTATTCAGTACAAATGACATTAACGATTTTCCGATTTCTGTTAATATTTTGACAACACTGAGTGCGAGAGAGATGAAAAATGTCGTCATACAATAACTATCATTACTAGATAACTTATTACATGAAATAAATTTCGATCATTCGCTCTAATAATTTTATTTTCGTATTCAGAGTAGAAATAATTTAGTTTCATATCAAACAGAATGGAATGGGTAATATCCAAATTCAAAAATAGAACTCGGTAAAGGTAAAGTGCTTCCATCTATGAACTGTTTACCTTGAACTAAGTCACAGAGCGTACGTACTACGTATCTATGGACATTTGGCGTTTCCGGTATTGCCAGTACGTGCGTTATTACCTTTATTGCCACGATTCTGCTTCGAGCTGTTCTAATAACGATACACTTAATAATCCCACTAAGTGAGATGGGTTGCCATAGAAACGGAATGGAGGTTCTCAAAGTATACGAAAATAATGAGAAACTTCTCAAGTTTACGCATCCATTTTAATTAAAGTTACGCAAGATTTGGTCACGTGCCATCAAATCATATAATATTGTTTTCTAAATTTGAATAAAGTGATGCATGTTCGGTACTATGCAAACAGAAGCGACAGAATTAGGCACGAAGACATTTGAATCGTGTCGTAAGCAAACATGACACAAGTCTAGTGATTGACATCTAGATATATTTTGACTTTCGATGATAGAATTTTGACTTACATGAACGAACATTGCCAAGAGAGACTGGCGCGGATTGCATTACGAAATACGTTTACGAAGACTGATCGTAAAAATTATAAATTATTTTAAGGGTCTCTCCGATTTCATAAAAGTCTTGAAAAAAAGATTATAGTATTTTTGTTCACATTTATATGCCGTCAGAACTGCAATGCAATCAAAATTGTAATATATAATAGTATGAAAAAAATCAGCTTAATATTTAAATTTGCAACATTTATATGTTATAGAATATTTTACGTTGTAGCACTACCCTCTTCAAATTCACACCGTTATCGTAGGTTCTGTTTCGCATCGTAACAATGCTAATCGTGTTTCCATCGTTGGCTACAAATATTCAAACAAAAATCGTGAAGACATGGTTGCATGCAACTTAAATTGCAAAAAAAAAACAAAGCTAATATTTTTTATCTGAAGGTTGATCGCAGATCCGTTTGAAGTCGATCGGGGCGGTAAAATCTGTACTTGCATTAAAGAGAAACATTTTTGAGCGCCGTTACAAGATTTTAAATGAAATGATTATTACATTTTTCAATGTAATATTATTAATTATTTTACTAATGATTTTTATGTTTAAAGTTGTAGAATGTTTTGCAAAACTGTTAATCAGACCTCCTTTGACATTAAAAAAATAAATAAATGTGAATATTGTTTTTATACTCGATTGCAAAACACGGATACAATGTCCTAGGCGAAAACCACAGACAATTGTACATTGGATATGAAGCGAACGATTTCGACAATTGACAAGTAAAATATTTTACATCCAATCACATGATAGCTTGTAATTTAGTTTGGCGTGACCAACATGAAATAAATTCAATCTGAATGAGATGCTTATTAATCTATTTAAATAACAGTAAATCAGCAATTCAAATGAGTTTTTCTCGGAACAAGTAAAAGTGACTAGAATCAAAGAGATTCTTTTATGAAATTGATGTATTTTGACAGCTGATATTGCTAAAAATAATGTTCGTCAATCGAGTCGTTTCAAAATGATTGAAAAATAAAATCCTTTTCAAACAAAAAAACTAATTTATTAAAAATGGAAATAAAAAGTGAGCAGAAATTACGAAAAAAAAAAAACAGCAAACGTGATTGTTTTATACAGAAAAAGTTAAAGTCACAAAAAATAATATTTGTCGTCTGGAAATTTAACAGCCTTAATTTCCTGAAAAAACTTTTCAATCATGATTGAATTTCATCAGCCCAAACAGTTTTCATAAACTTATTTTCCACTGAACGAGCTATGAAAGGACACAAAGAAACCGGTAGGCCAGTAAAATTGTACACTTATTCTATGGATATCTTGGAAAATAGCCAGGCTTGCTTCAAGGAAAACCCTGGGTCAATTGTTTGCTTTATCGATATTATTATAATTAACGAGTTCTTACTGATATTCTAATTAACATTTATATAAATTGAATCCTTAACGGAAAAATTAACGGGTATAAGAAATGCATTTTTTTATCAAAGACAGTGACAGTGCCTTTTAGGGACAATTATTGTGAAATTTCCAACAAATGAGGCGAACTATATAATATTTTTATGAAACATAATTAAATGGTAAAAATAATTCTATTATTGGTGATTAAATTTATGCAGATCAGTGGTCTACGTCGTTGGGTTCCATGACGGAGCTCACAAGTTAGAATCTCAGAACTATTAGCATTTTTTTCAATCGATTACTCTTGGGAGTTTTGTGATGTCTAAAAATTGCCTCCCACCTTTCCCAATCTAAAATAAAGATTCTATAATCCCGGGATTTTGTTATTTAATACAGCACGTAAAAATCTGTAAGAATATCTAAAAAAAATCTCACACTTTCGAGTAATCATGAAATCCGTAAATTTGTAACTTATTCCAAAGGATGGGGTTAAAAAAACAAGGTTGCACACTTCTCAATAATTATAGAATCTGTCGATTCGTGACTTTTTTCGGCAGTGGTGAATCCCGAGATCCCGAAAGCCCAAATCTCAAAATAATTTATAATCTCGAAATAATTAGTAATCCCAAAATGTCCGGATCAAAAATAGTGACCGAGATTGGATGCCCTTGTCTAAGTCGCATGCAAATGGCTTCCTCAGTTATATTTCGCTGAAGAAAACTTCATTGGGGAATACAAAAGTTAATGCACTGCTACACATTATAAAATAAGAATTCGAATAATAAAAAATCTCAAATCAACCCACTATTGAGCTAAGCTTTTGAGATCGAAAATAAAGCATAAATAAATGTTTTTTCGTTCTTTCGGTCAATTTCTTAGCTTTTGTTCTTTTTCCATTCAAGTAAATTTTATTTTTTATTTATTTTTTCAAACGAATTTGCGTTTGACTTACGAAGTAAATTTTCGTACATCAAAATTGGGAGACGTTATTTATATGCCATCTTGTACTTTTAGACGAATGGAATACATGTTTCTTACAAGCATACATCATGCCCCATAACCCATAACGTACTTAATCAAGGGGAAATATACGTGAAGAAGAGTGGCAGGTACCTATGTAGATTTTCCCGTATTGCTAGATTTTTGTATTCTTCGAATTTATTTTGTTTACAATCCATGAAAAAGCTATACAATAATAACTTATTAAACAGTTATTGAGATATAGATTTATCTCTATTAACAGATAATAAATAAATATGTGATAATTATTATGTTTTGGTAATTGTATATGTATTTATAAATGATGTAATCGAGTTAATTATCTTTTTACGAGAATTATTAAAGAAAACAAAATGGATTATTATTCCAGAATTACGCCATCTAAATATTGTTAAATAATAATATATATAATACAAAATCAATAAACATTATACAAGATATTTTCTAAGTACGTGTAAGATGATAACGGTACTTTTTTTAAAGAAGAATAATATTTTTTTTTTCTTTTATTTAATAGTTTATTTTACTTTTTAACTGTCCGTCCAAGATATATGTTGATTAATAACATATTAAAGATGAGTGAAACAATATATAATGTTTATGACATTTGTAATTAACTTGAAATAAAAAAATACGATGCACGTATAATTAAAATTTAAGTCTTGCAAATCAGATCGTGTATTTGGGAGGTGTCAAAAAAATGAAGTTCAAAACGTTGCGTTGTCATGGGCAACGGTCATAAACAATGATGCATTTTTCAATAGAAGCTTACCGTTACTTAATGGCAAATTCAGGTATAGGTAAAATTTTGTAGAATTGCAATATAATTTCAATATCCAAATACATAAAATATTAAAATATTGAAATACTCGATAACTATAAGTCAGCTAATTGTTCACTCTATATGGGAATTGTTTTTAGACTAAAATTTATTGAAACATCGATGTAAAAAGATACAAAGCGATTCAGTGATTGCAGCGATTCATATAAGCTTTATAGCCAACGAGTAGAACATAAGCATAAGCCTCAGAGCGTTCATTTAGCTACGAGAATTGTAATAAAAAGTCTCAGTATAAAACACATAAACAAAATATTTTACACAAAGTCGTCAACAGATTCATTGAAATTGTTTTGTAATACAGTTAAACTCCGATTAAAGTTCCCCGGAATTCACGCTTAGTATTTTCTTTTACTTTTTTCTTTCTCACAATTATTGTCAAATAAAACAATTAAAATGATACACGTTTCAAGGTTAATTGACGGCTTTAAAGATTTGTTTACTAATTTTGACGACATATACCAGTGGTCGTTGAAGACCAACCCGCCCCCTCCCCTGGGCAATACTCGCCAGAACGCGCTGAAACGTTTGATTTAATAGTTTTGTTCCTAACACCTTTTGATAAGTACACGTTGGGTCCTGAGTTGGCTGGCCGATTGTACATAATATAAGATTGAACTCTCATGTCGTATGATAATACAAAATGGGCTTTTGACCCAATAAAGTTGTAAAACTATTAGTGACATTGATGATTTCAAGAACTGGAGTCGGTGTGTTTTTTTTTATTTTTGAGAAAGTGACGGCAGGCGAAGGAAGGTTGGAGACCTGTGACATATACAAGTTGGTTTCCCACCACCACCCGTTGTGTATATGCAGCCAACGTTTAATGGCCGCCTTCCACAACGCTATCGACAGAAAAAAAAGAAGTCTACCCCTCACATTCATGGCCCGAGCAGAACTGCACGGGACTGATTTTGAACCATGCACTGATGTGCTTAAAATAATAATAATAATAATAAAAGTGTGACTAGCTCAGCCACTTAAATCAAGTTGATATTAAGTATCTTGTGTATAGTCTGTATACTGAGAGCTCGTCGATGTAGATGAGTTTAATGACTCTAGAGAGGAATCAAGGTTGTGACGATCCCCATATGAATTGGCAAACTTTTCAAATGCCGTGAAGTTAGCTTTGGTTGCAATCAAGTCAGCGTGGCCAATTGGGCCCGTGTAAGGACGGACCACCGCAAACAATTCTGCTCGTTCGGACTCTATCTCAGGGCAGTCCCACAGAACGTGATTAACGTCCTGCTCGGCATACCCACAAGAACAGTCCGGCCCTAAAACCAACTTACCCAGCGCGAATAGTGACGTATACGATCGAACTTTCAAATTAAATTATTAAATCGAAATAAAATACGAGACAATCTACAGACATTTTTATTTTGTTGGATTATTTCATCAGCCCCTTCAAACATATATGATAATACCAGGGTTTCACTGTAATTTATTTAACACCATTATTATAGAGCGGTTAAAAATGATACAGTAT
Organism: Himalopsyche anomala; assembly: GCA_031772345.1. Taxonomy (NCBI): domain Eukaryota; kingdom Metazoa; phylum Arthropoda; class Insecta; order Trichoptera; family Rhyacophilidae; genus Himalopsyche; species Himalopsyche anomala. The sequence continues at coordinate 11,308,637 of CM062838.1, forward strand.
TCTTACGTCGAAATAATCACCAAAGGATATCAGATAAAGCTTTAGTTTAGTTTTAAATGCGTAAAATGACACTGCCGCTGACAACGAATTCGCGGCGACACTTAATTCAATTTACAATATTATATTCCAAAGCGTAGCACATAGATATTCGCCGAGAAGAAAAGAAATACGTATTTTGTACTCGCATTTCACTTAAATAAATATAAATCTCGAATATTGTCGACAGATTAACGTCAAGACAAGTCGAGGTTGACGTCTTTTGGTACTGTATTAATTTTTTTTGCTGTTAATGCTTTATGGAGTGACATTATTAAACATTCTTAGCTCGATTTACGCTCACAATAAATTTCAAAAACTACTCTGCTTAAAAAATTCAGCCAATGTCAAACAATTGGAGATATGTTACTTTAATATACAACAAATTACAATTCTAAATATTTTTTTTAATCCATGTCCGCTCCCAATGGCCTCCTAATGGAGTTATCTTAAAAGAAGTTTTTTAAAACTACGAGAACCGTTTGTTACTCGGTCGCTCAACCTCACTTTTTTCAAAGTGAGAAGTAGGGAAAGAAGGATAAGGCTATAACAGGACTAGTGGTTGGCTAATCGGTATTGCTACACCCAATTATTAAAGGATCAGAAGGATGGGAGGAGAGAAAATAATGTGAATTGACATCACAAACACCCAGTCTTCGATCACAACTTTGAACTGAATAATTCTCAAATTCACTGTGATCTGACCGGGAATCGAGCGCCAGACCTGCGTGATCGGTGGAGCAAGCTCTAACCAACTGGGCCACAGCAGGCGACGTATTATTTATTTGTCTGATATTAATAAAACACAATATTCCTTTGTACTTTATTTACACTTTATTTGAAAAGGTCAGGACCGGTTTCGCTCATGGTGAGCATTGTCAACTGATAAGAAATATATATATATATAAGTACAAAAGAAATATTGTGTTTAGTATAAGTTGGGAAATAAAAACCATAAATAAAGTAGGACTTGAACCTATCATATACATATAAGAAGAGTAACCATTCATTTAAGAAAAAAAGTTTTTTAAAATTTTAATATTCACACATAATATTCTTTTTTTATGAATATTATTTACTTATTGACGCAGATATAAATTAAAAAATAATAATAACCGCCATCTTGGATATTTACGTGATAATTTTTCCAGAAAGTTTCATTTTAATCCAATAATAATTATGCCAGTTACCACCGCTATCACAAATACGTTACATCCCATATCTTTAAACATTTTTGCTATTCAGTGATTTTGGGCTCTCCTTGTAAAAATCAACAATACTGATTTTTAAAATTACAGAATTAAGATCAATTAATATAGATAGTATTTCTTAAATGTCTGCCTAAAAAATAATAATTCAATTCAATTATGACAAATAGTACAGCAATAATATGCAATTTGATAAAAAGTTTGGCTTATAAACTAAACGTACTTATGGTGTAATAAAATGCCGAGTGATCAACTACCAGGTAATAAACATTAAACTGTATTAAAACCGTTTAAATAACTAAGTAATTCGAGCAATTGACGTTCGAGGAATTTGTTATTCGAGGATCTTGTTATTCGAGCAATTTCCATTCGAGCAATTTGCATTCGAGCAATTTACCGGCTCCCGTTGATGGATATAATAAAGACTTATATGTATCTAGACAGTATTTAAGTAGATCTATGAAGGGTATTTGTATTATTAATCTGTTAATAGTTTTTTTTCATGTTACCAGACACTTATGACTTGAAAAAATAAAAAGCGATGAAGAGCCTGGCTTGGACATGTGCTGCTGATGGCCCGAATTAGTCTGAATCCCGAATATATCATCTAAAAAATGTATACATTCCGTTTCCCGACAAAGCTGCCGATGATCACTCATAATGATTTATTTGGCAGATCAGACATGGTAGAGAAAGCAAATAGAGAAAGAGAGAACAGAGAATCTTGGAGGCAACGTGTTGTCGTTTTATGTTCCAATAAAGTAAAAGAAATAGGAAAAACAATCTAAAAATTTTTTGAAGTTTTTTTATCTTTCCATATCTTTTTGATTGCACCATTCCCACCGCCTTATTATCTGATTCAAATTTTCTCTAAACGACGATAACAGATCTAAGATATACGAAATCATTCATCAATTTAAAAAGTCATGACCTTCTTGATATTTTTTGTATCTTGTTTAAGTATAGAAACACAATTTGCACCTTAACTAATTAGTGCTTAACAAACGACAAGATTCACTTAATTAAGATTAATTTTCAACTTGAAAGCGTAATTAAGTTTGCTTTGTTTATAGCGGGTAGTGTGATTAAATAACAAGGTAAATCTACTTTAGAGAAGTGCATTTAATTATTAATAACTTCGCAACACTGCTTCTGGTATTTTTATTCCATGTCCGCTCCCAATATGGAGCATATGGACTCCTAATGGAGTTTATCTCAACAGAATTTTTTCTACGAGAACTGCTTGTTACTCAGTTGCTCAACCTCTCTTTTTCCAAAGAGAGTAGGAATAGAAGGAAAGGGCAAGGACAGGACTAGTGGTTAGCTAATCGCTCTCTATACTCCCCGTTCATAGGATAGGATGGGAAGGAGGGGGGAATTCAAGACATCACATACATCCATGCCTTTGAACAGAAATTCATAAATCAATTGAAAAATCGATTTATAAAACTGCCCGTACCGGGATTCGAACCCGTGCCCTCCGTAGCGGTAGCCAACGATGTTGACCACTCGACCACACAGGCGGCTTCTGGTATACTGAGCAAAAATAATGTTAATATCATTTGCATCATTTTAATTAACTTAATTATTTTGCTGTCTCTGAATAGCGGACGATATAATAAATTACTCACGTATTACTGGAAATTGTTAACAGTATGAATTAACTTCCTCAAAACAACGAATATTATATTTATATTTTTGTTTTGTAAATACAGTCGAACTCGGTTATTACGATCACGAAAATAGCGAGATCTTGGACGTAATGAAGAAAGGAATTCGTTGTAATTTTAGTTTATGGTTTCTTCCATACATTTATTCACTTTTATAACAAGCCACTTCTTGGGTATACCGAGAAAAAATATCTTCAATGAGAGGGGAGTGGAAACAATGATACAAGCATAAATTCTAGAAGAAAAGTTAATTGACAGAAAAATGTAATATGTGTGTAACGGGTTTGTAAATAAATTGTATATTTTTGTTTGAGTTGCGACTTTTTGTGTTACATGACCGCTCCAGATAATTCATGTCTTCATGTGATGGGTATGTTTGTAAGCATTTAAAAATATCTATTCTCTGATATAAAGAGTAATGCTTATAATGAGCAAATTCAGTCGGTTCCATCTTCATCGTAATAATCAAGTTTGACTGTATATGGATATATATAATGCCATATCCCCTGAAATAGAGCTGGTTGTAAATCACTCGATCAATTTCGTTATTATTATAACATAGGCTCAGGTAAGCGATAGTATTATTTAATTGTAAACTGATCTTTCTCCCGACGTACCGTTTCTCCACTTTCAGAGGCGTCCATACTAGGGATCACAATACTGGTATTCCCGAAACTGGGATCCCGTATTCATGATGTACCGAAATAGCAAAAATACCAGAATTTCAGTATCGAAGATTTACCAAAACTGAATTTTGAATGAATATAAATCATCACATATTTTAATATAATAAAATTGTTTGCGAAAAATTGAAATATCATAATTGATGAGCTTTTTTTATGGTGTGTTGTTTAAAAAAAACCGTAAATTATTTAAGATATTAGTACGTTTATGATCATGATAGTGATTTTTTAATAATTGTATTTTATATGAAATATCAAACAACCGATTTGATTTACTCACCCGGTATTGGAATCACTATTTGTAGTACTTTTTGTTTGATATAAACTTATTAATATTTTTTATCCATGTCCGCTCTCTATGTGGAGCATATGGTCTCTTATAATGTGGATTTACATCACAGACACCCAGTCTTCGATCACAACTTTGAATCGGTAGAGAAAGCTCTAACCAACTGGGCTACAGCAGGCGATATTTACAAAAAATATTTTTTCTTTGAACAATAATAAGTTTCATTTAATATTTTTTATAGTTAAAAACTGACGTTACCAAATTAGTATTTGTGATTTTTAAAATATATAAAATACTATGAAGTTAGTAAATATGAAAATAATACTTTGTTAAATTCTACCACTACTTCGACTTTGGGTTCACAGAGTAAATACAGTTTAATAAATATTAATTAAAATAAAACCACTCGTACAAAATACAGCTGCAATAATTTTATCGTGGACTTACTAATATCACTGTTAGAAAGTTGGACATCTACGAGCATTCGTAGCACCGTAAAAGCAGCTTATTGTCGTAGATTATGAGATATTATAACACTACCGAGGGGAAAAAGGCGTAAATAAAATTTTGGCTTAGAAAAGTTTTGCTACATATTTAATCTTGAATAAAACAGGTAGACACATTAGTTAATCATTTCTTATTCATCATGTCATTTGCATTACTACTATCGTTTATTTGTTTTTCTATCATCCTCTTCTTGCCTCCCGTTTTTATTTGATTTTTATTAAAATATATCAGAATAGTAAAATTAAAATCATTCGTACTTAAGCAAGCATTTGCGAAAGTAGTCTGTCCGAATATGCCCCTGAAAGAGGCGAAACACGTGTCACAATTTGTAGCACAATACGTGGAATAATCTAAGTTATTTTATTTTATACTACATTCATATGTTTTTATAAAAAAAAATAAACGTTCCAGAACTGATCTTGGTATTAGTAATATGATGTCAAAATACGTGGAAGTAAATACAATATAAGAGAAACGCTTGTAAGTGTAGTCATACTCTTAATAAGTGTGAATTGTGATACTGCGTTATTTTATATCCTGTGAATAATTATGAAGCAATTGCGAACGCTTATAAATTCTCCGAAGCCATACTTGCACGATATCTGTTGAAAATGACTATTTTCTGTGAAATTTTCGTATCAAGTGTCTACTTCTAAGTATTATGTGTAATATTATATAAACCAGAGAGAATAAATAAATTAATAATTTTATTACGTAAATAAGTTCTGTAATCTTGTGGATTTCTTGTTTAAATTTCCCATTCAAATAAAAGCAAGGTTTTCCAAACTTATTGAACAATGGAACACTTCGCAAATCTGGAAATGTTACCGAAACACAGCTTTTTTTAGATCGGGTAATTCATAATTGTAAAAATATGTAAATACATATATATATATATAATATTTTTTTTTCACCATGTCCGCTCCAAATGTGGGGCATATGGATTCCTAATAGAGTTTATCTCAACAGAAGTGTTCCTGCGAGAACTGCTTGTTACTCAGTTTTTCAACCTCTCTTTTTCCAAAGAGAGTAAGGGATAGAAGGATAGGGCTAGGAAAAGATTAGTGGTAAGCTAATCGCTCTCGATACGCCCCTGTTCATAGGAAAGGATGGATGAGAGGGGGGAATTTAAGACATCACATACATCCATGACTTTGAACAGAAATTCATAAATCGATTGAAAAATCAATTTATAAAACTGTCCGTACCGGGATTTGAACTCGGGCCCTCCGTAGCGGTAGCCAACGACGTTGACCACTCGACCACACAGGCGATATATAATCAAAATTAAATGATCATGGAATAATTTTAAGAAATGTAAATTTTATTTTTAAAAATATAGTTTATAAAAGTATACAAAAATAACTTAAGACTTAGTGGAATACGATAAAGTTGTACCAATTTTCAGAAGTAAATTACAACTGCGCCAAGGATTGTTAAAAAAGCACAACTGAAACTTTGAAATAAAAGCTTTATAGTAAATAAGATAAAATATAACGGCAGGGAGATATAGCCGATCGTAAAACTTGGCCATTAAATTATTAACAGATTAATCTGACTAGATATCTTTACCACCCTTGGGGGTTTTGTTGACCGAAATTTGAATTTTATCTTAAATTTTTTGTTCGTAAGTTTTTTTATGATACTCTCCCGTTTAAAAAGTTTCAGGGGATGTTTATGGCGGCAATACCTATCTGTGGCAAAACCAATGGCGCGCTTTAAACCCTTAATAATGTTATAGAATGTTGCGATGAAGGTATTGATAACTACTTTTTTTGGACATGGCAAACAATTACGTTATATTAAAAGGCTCGTATTTTTCTGGTCAGAATTTAAATAACACTGGTCAGAATTTTTATTAAATGGTCAGAATAAATAGTCATAATTTAAATGAAATTAAAAAAAAACATAACCTAACCTAACAAAATTGTTATTAAATATTCTGACCGTTTAATATTTTTATTCTGACCAAAAAATTATTTAAATTCTGACCATTTAATTTGTTTCCTATTAAAAAAATATATTTAAATAACCGGTGAAAAAATGCTTGTAATTGCAACAATCGTTGTTGCTTTAGCGAATAACGTTTCGTTAGAAATACTAGATCAGAGTGAAATTTCAAGTATAGAAAACCCCCATTTACACTAAAGTCGGGACAGTGTAATTCGGTGTAGTGTAATTGGGGGTGTAAATCTCATAAAAAATTACGTATTTAGTTTTTTACACAAAAAATGCAATACTAAGATTTCCCTTAGTTTTGCAAAAAAAAATATTGACTAAATAATAAAATGCAAAGGGCACCAAAATCCCACACATCGACAGTCGTCCGCTATACGTGTATAGCCTGACACGTGTTGAATACACAGACTGTATGTGCGGCACATACGACCGTCCCGTAGTTACGACAATGGAATGCGAACGTGCAATTTGGGGATTTGCAGCGAATATTTCAACCCAGCGAGTAATTCGGGGTAGTGTAATTGGGGGTTCAACTGTATTGTTCAAATAATCAACTCACGTTATACCGGCTCTTAAAAATCTGATAAAGTATATTTAATTTTTAATTGAATTTGTGTTTTGCCAGACGGTTATAGCTTGAAAAAGGGTACATTTTACAAAGTACAAAGCAGATTTCAACATACATTAACGATTTGCCCAAATTATCAACATGACTTGTTTTTTGTTACAAAAAAAACATGTTATGATTTTTTTGGGTCACAGGTAAATTATGTAATATACAAAAACTTAAAGTGCACGAAAACTTGTAAATTTGTGTTCAATTGACGTAATCTAATAATAATTAAATAAATTGTTTAAGAATAACCTTTTTTTAAGTCTATTTTACTGATTGCAATTTTGACAGGTACAACTTTTTCCAAATTTAAAAGTTAAATTTATATACTAATTCGTCATTTGCAGTTTACATCCTTTTGATAGAACGTGTATCAAGTTGTATACATTGTGATTATCAAAAAAAGCTGTTATGAAAAACTGTGGGTTACGTCCTTTTTCCATATTTTGAGCGGACATGGTTAAAAAAATGAATATCTGTTATCCTGGTTAACATTAACGTTCAAGCGGTTTTCTTATGTCAGTTTGAAATTTTAAACGATTCACCTATTATATAGTAATAATGGAATTATTTTTTACATCTAAGCATGACCTTCATGCTATTAAGATATTAAAATTGTTAGGTGTTATAATCCTATATGATAATTCAATGTGAACAATCAATCAGTGCACCAAAAAAATGTGTATTTTTTTTTTTAAATATGTATACAGTTCATGTATGAATAATCCGAACCCGAATATTTGGAAGTTTGCTGTAGTTAATATAATTATATTGCAGAATTGCTAGGTCTGGCCGAGAATGTCTAAAGCTCAGGAGTTTTGTTAACTGTATAAAAAAACAATACTAAAATCGAAGTCTTATTATTAAAATTTCTTTCTCTATGATGCCAAATTGTTTTAAATTTATATCTTCCAATGATACTGAATGCTGTAACCACCACTAACCATTTAGATGTACAGCTCTCAGTGGACGTATACCATTACAAAGCAGAGTTAAACGTTTTAAAATGAGTACTCAAGACGAGAAAAAAATACATTGTGCAAACTGTAATAGAATACTACTGAGTTAAAATCCACTTACTCCGAAGACCTTCAGTTAGTCTTCCTTTAACAGTCGATCTCCGCATATTCCTTTATTGTGTGATTAGTATTATCTACGTACTTTTCATATTTGAAGTCATGTTTATGATTCAAGATGTCCAATATGAATTAGCTGATATAATAAAAAGATAAGACGATGGAAGGAAAAGTGTTGTTAATTTCGAAAACGTTTAAAATTACTGGAGCTGCAGCGTATAAATACGTTTCATTAAAATAAGGGCTTATACAAAAAACTAATTTTGAATTCCAACGGTTCCTAATACTTGGCAATAAAAAATATGAATGATTCAAATAAAATAGAAAAAAAGTTTTTAATATTTTTACTACAATTATATTCGTTATTTCTTGCCAGAAAATATGTTTTTTAAAAATAAAATGCAAAATAAAAATATTTTCAAATACAACTTAATTTAATATTTGCAGCGCATTCATTTATGTAAACTCACTGTTATTTCCTACTTCTCACTTTTCCAAAGACAATAGTAGGGATTTAAGGATAAGGCTAGTACAGCACTAGTGGTTAACTAATCGCTCTCGCTACGCCCAGTTATTGTAGGATAAGATGGGTGGGAGGGAAATTAAGACATATCACACACCCATGCCTTCAAACAGAAATCGATAGATCGATCGAAAAAATGTTGTTCGTAGTGAGAATCGAACGCCAACAACGCTAACCGCTGCGCCATAAGACCCGATTGTTTACTAACTACATATTTGATCTTGTTTTGTTTGTGACCATGGTGACTTTCAGCCAAAATATTAAGGATACAATTAAATATAATAAAAAATAATTAATAAGACCAGCTTTCGAATGTTGCAAATTTAACTAATAAATCGTTTATTTTCGAAAACTGACGAGAAAAAGTTTAAACGCACCAAGACCCGTGATATATTGCAATACTTTTTCGGCGTACTTATCACAAAGTACGCACGGCACTGTTGGAAGGATAAAATTATTAAATAAACGCAAGTATTTTATAAACGTACTCAAGTTTTGTGGATGTTGAAGGAAATTTCGAGCACTTATCTAATCGCCCCTTTGTAATATGCTTCTTAATATTGCATGATGTGAAATTTACGGGAGAATTTATTTTCACGTGTGAGGGTGTCTCAACACCTGATGTCTTTCACCGCGCGCAGGTATAATTTTAAATTTATATTCCAAAAAGTAGTTGATTTATTTTACGTGCCGTCTTTATTACGCACTCCAGAGCAGCCCCCCCCCCAAAATAAATATAACCGTGTCGCCAGCACAAGTTGGCTGATAAAATTTGAATGCCTGTGACTTGGTAATTTGTAGTTTGTTCAACCTAGATCCATATATTTACACCTTTCTGGCAGAAGTTGGTAAGTAACAGGTTGAAAGTCCTGAGTAAACAGCAAATAAAAAATAAAGCATCGATAGTTTATGTTACAAAATACAGCCGCCTGTGTGGTCGAGTGGTCAACATTGTTGACTACCGCTACGGAGGTCACGGGTTCGAATCCCAGTACGGGCAGTTTTATAAATTGATTTATGAATTTCTGTTCAAAGGCATGGATGTATGTGATGTCCTGAATTCCCCCCTCCCACCCATCCTATCATATGAACGGGGCGTATCGAGAGCGATTAGCTAACCACTAGTCCTGTCCTAGCTCTTTCCTTCTATTCCTACTCTCTTTGGAAAAAGAGAGGTTGAGCAACTGAGTAACAAGCAGTTCTCGTAGAAACATTTCTGTTGAGATAAACTCTATTAGGAGTCCATATGCTCCATATTGGGAGCGGACATGGTAAAAAAAAATCACAATACAGGTGCACTAACGCCTATCTGACAGGGGCCTGCTTTTAGTCCAACATAAAAAAAAAATGCATATACAAATAAATGGTTTTGTTTGACACCTATGTAATTTTTTTAGCACATTCTCTCAGAAAGTTATATTATAATCTCAACGTCTTTTTTGATTTATTTATTCGTCAAAAAAATTCACATGCTAAGAATAATTGTAAGATGACGCCAGTGAAATATTTAACAAGTAGACGACACTCTGTCATATGTTATATATATATATATATTTATTAAAGATTTAACAAACTAATATTCGGCAGACAGTAAAATCCAATGCACTAAATAGTTAAACTCACGTCTCTTAGGTCTTTGATATTGTTCTTATCGGAAATTTAACCCAACTAGACCAATAAATATCAAATAATATGCAGCTGGTACACCGTGCAATGCGCTATATTTTACGGTTCTAGGTAAAACGTCAAATTAATATACATAACAGAATCACTTGAGAACTAACTGAAGATATACGATATTTTATCACCGCATCCCGAGATCTCAAACGTTAAATAGACAAATTCAATGATGAGATTTTATCCTCAACTATATCGAGGACTTTTAAGTTGCTTATCCTTTTTAACTATACGAGTGGTGATGTTGTAGTTGTGTGATCTTGGTGGTAACAAAATCATTTTTTTAAATTACTAAATCAACGTTGTCTAACAGAAACCGTTTTATGGGCCAAATCAAATATTACCGGTATATGGTGGGCCGCATAAAAAACCAAACAAACAGACGTATAAAAAACAATTCAATAATTACCATGCATCATGATACCTTTTTTATTTTAAAAGCAGCCAAACAATTATCAAAACATTTTATTTACTTAATTAATAATTAATGTGACACTTTTTTTATACTATTTGATATTTTTTTATATCGACTGGTAATGTATTCGATGCACATCGCAGTTGATTGGTAAAGCTTTCACCTTCCAGCCTGTCACGACATTTCGTTTTTACTATTTTCAACAAATAACAAAATGCAAAATATATTTGTAGAATGCTGTAAACTACAATAGGGCCGCAGAAAATCTTCAACTGGGCCGCATATGGCCCGCGGGCCGCGTGTTGGACATCGCGGGACTAAATCATTGCTTGGCAAAACTCTAACTACTAGAATATATGTAGAAACTGAAGAAGAAGCTATACAAATATATTTATTAACAATAAACTTGTTCATATTTTGAAGCATTCAAACAAATTTTAAAACAGCCGATCAACAATGAAAACTAACGAAGCCAATTGTAAAGATGTACTATTATTTAAGGAGCTTGGGATCAAAAATAACCAGAAAAGATAAAAACACACTATTTTATAATAAAAACACAGACAGTTTTGCTTATAACGTTATATTTTCGTTACATAGAAACTATGACGTTAAAAAATAAATGATGTTCTTTCAGTACTCCAATATACAGGCGGATTACCCCATAAGCGCAAGAGGCGCGCTCTTGGGGCCTCCAAATATTAGAGGCCCCAAAAAAAGCATACATTTAAATCATTCAGTGTTAAATATTTCTTCTTATTTTACATATAGTTTTACAACGCTTGTATGTTATTCGAACAAAGCGCGTAATCTGCCACTGCTTCAATACTATACCAATATTTCATTTTTTTCAAAATAGGATTTAGGCGTGTTTGATCTCAAGTTCCTTTTTTGATGATTTTAAATAACAAAATACGATAATTAATATTAAGCACATTATTTTAGACTTTCAGAAAAGTCAAGAAACCAGGTATTTAGATTTTTACAAATAAAATTAGAGAGAGACTCTTAATTTTTTTTTTAAATCACTCGAGATCAACTTGAAAAATAAAGAAATCACAGACGTTCAAGTCTAAGATCTCAATTTATAATTGAAAAATACAAATTTTATATTAATTAACCTTGCCGAAATTCGAAGAGTGAATCATCAAACCGCTAGGGATTTTTCAGAATTTTCTTAGACATTACTATAAAATATATATTTATTCTCCATTATAACGGTATAACGGAAAGATCTCCTACAGCGCAAAAAATATACTTACTTCTCTGTAAATACGTATAAATTCATTTATAAAAAAATAAGAAATCTCCAGCACCTCGCAGTCTGACTGAAGTTAAATTAAAAATTAATCAAGTTTCACTGAAACGCGGAACTGAGGATTGGCGTAAACAGATCCGTAATAAGGCGTAAAATGACTACTCATGACCTAGGGCGGTAATTATAGAGATGTAAAAAAACGTATTTTTTTAAAAAAATATGCTATTTGGTTTAAATATTAATACACTTACCTACCTAAAATGGCTTCAGACAGTTGTCTAATTCTAATTGATTGAGCAGATGTTGATTTAGTACTTAATTAAGAGCATACAAAATAAGCGGACAGATTTATGTTGACAGATAAAATTCTATTGTTGTATTTCGAAAACTATGATAAAAGTGTTGACCACTTGGAAGCGGCTCCACGTTGAAAGAAGATATGGATTTTTTTTATAGCTTATAAGATGCAGAATATTGTCAAGAATTTTTAAAAAGAATTGTCTAAATAATAACGGTAGTAAAATCATATTGTTTAAATTGGTGTTTCCTTAGTAGTAAGTACACCGTTATAATAAGGTCAAAATAATGTTATTTATACTAACGGTTTTATGAAAATAAAGAGAAACGTATGTGCTGGGAGTAAAGAAAGCGTAAAAACAAACAAATCTACCAAAGAACCGCTAAAAGTATGCCAAATATTGTATAGATAATTTGCTGTGGCGAATTTCATGGAATACGTTGATTTTTTCACCCATTAAGTTTTTTAACCGTTTTAAATATAAAATGCAAAATAATATAATATTAATTGCAGTGTAGTGTGTATATAATTAGATCGTGTATAAAAACTCAATTGCACTTTTTATTAAGGAATAGATTCTTTCGGATGCGATTTAAAGGTACGATTTTAAAATTGGTTTCTTAAAATTATTTTTTGAAAAAAAAACAGCCAGATAAATCCAGTGTATTAGAAAGATTCCGAACTAGAAAAAAGCGATTGAACATGAAGTAAATGTTTGTATAGTGTTACCTTCAGGCTGGATAACAGCGGAATGTAAAAGTTAATAGCTATTACATTAAAAAGCCTCTACTAGAATATGTGAAACTATTTGACAGTATCAGTGAGTAAATAATTAATCAATAATAAAAGTGAATATGCTTTACAGCACGCTAATATTTTTCTACCTGAAAACTAATTTAATGCAGATAATAACATTGCATTTTTGTAGAAAATTAAATTTCCAATAGAAATACACCAAACAAACATACAAAAGGATCATTGAAACCCATGATTTAGACAAAACAAGAATTTAATATGTCAAATGAGATTTCTTAGAACAAAAAAAAAACTAGGGAGAATATTTTGTAAATCGCATGAATTTATAGGTTTCCTTGATTCCAGCAGTTGTTTTTTTTTATATTCTCATATATGATTATCTTGAGAATTGTATTATTTATTTGCAAAATAAGTACATTTTCAGAGAGCGAAATAAGTAGCATGTTGTAAAGTAAATATGGTTTACCAACACACAATTAAGAGAGAAAAAAAACTTTGTTTTGTTTCATTTTTAAATAAACGTAATTAAGAGACACGAAAATCTTTTCTTCAATTGACAATTGATTTAAAAAGAAAGTCAGTGAGATATAAAAAAATTACGACCCAAGAAAATATAATTGCATATCACTTTTATACGGCCATTGAAAGTTTTGTACCCTCTCTGGGGGAAAAGAATGTTGTGACAAAGATAAAAGAGTTTGGGGGATGAAGAGTGAAAAGTAAAGGATCTGACTCACCTTTTTTTGACAACGGCTACGATGACGGTGAACTGGGTGTACTTCAGGTTGCGCATCGCTCTGGAAAAAAAGGAAAAATCTTGTCAGTATATATACAGAAGCCAAAAAATATGATAAAACTTCAGTCCAGCCGAGGCGGTGGAACTTTGTTAGAACCCAACTGCCATTTTGTAATTTATAAATTAAGAATTAGAATTAAGTTTTAGTTTGTTATTAAATAACTTAACGATAGTTTGTCTGAAGATCTTCTTAAAGTGGCGAAACAGGACGTGTCACAATTTGTTACACATCCTGTAGAATAAAAAAGTTATCATATTTAATTCATATTACGATAATTATTTATAGATAGTGTTTACCGATCGCCGTATTAAAGTGGCAGAATACTAAGGTTTAGTGTATAATAATATATAATGTATTTATTTACAATCATTGAATTCGCATTTTATACATTCGTATATGAAATGTGCATATTGTAACTAAAGCATCCAATCCCAGACTCTTTTTGTGAGATCCCAAGATCAACATAAAATCGTGTATAAATTGGGTTTTTGGTTTGACAAATTTTTGCTCAGCGTTTTTTAAATCCTGGGATTTATCAAAGAATTTCATATCGATTTCAAAAACCTAGGAATTTACGGATTTCTAAAAACGAAACGACGTGACTTTTTTTTATAGCTCTTCCAAGAATTTCTAATCCAAAAACACAGGAATTTACAGATTTCACAAAATAAAGTAATATTTGGAACATTCTTTTTTAAGCTAAACTTTCTCTAATTTCCTTAATCCAAAAATCCCAGGATTAATTCTGTCCCAATTCTAGGATTTCAGGATCGTAAAATTCGACGAGATCCCAGAATTGGAGGCCCTAATTGTTACATATGCTTTTTCTTACTTACCGGCCCTATCCAATAATACAATAATATTTTATTTAATTTAAAATGATATTGATTTAAAAGCGATGGAGCAAAAACAGTATAAAATAAATATATTACATATTTCACATTTGAAAATGGTTACTTCCTAAGCAAACCTTATCATATGGTTACGAATAAATTGAAATACGTAAATTAAATGGTTTACAAACAAGTTTGTCTGCGTATTCAATGTAATGTTCATTTATGATCAACGTATCAATAATAATTGAAGTTCACAATATGATATAATTACAGCAGTGGAAACTGATATTGAATGAAGAGGATGGGATAAAATCCAGGCGGGTGATTGGCAGGAACCTCTGTGAAACAACACACCGAAAGTTTGGAAACAATACAAGAGTCTATGTGAATAGAAAGATGTTTTGTACACAATATGATCACAGTAGCCGACAACCATATTATACGTTTAATGAACCACAGACAACAATGCGAATTTAATGAACATCGTTACAATATTATGTTATCCTAAATTGGATGGCTTTATTTTAGACGTTATTTTACTTACCGCTGTATCATCGTTATTGTATATTTAGTAAAAAATTGGAAATGCATCAATATTTTGAAAAAAAAAACTAATAAAATCAAAGAGTTTCTCTTTTTTTGTTCAATGTATTTCCTATAAATAATGCGACGTGCATCCGTGCACTTAAACGCCTGAATATGCCGAAAGGCGAGACCCGGGTCGTTAGTGACAAAATCTGTGTGAATGTACATAATTTGAACGATTCAAATTCGAGATAAGATGTTTATATTTCTTTATTTTCATATGCAAACATCTTACTACAGAGAGAAAACTAGTGACCTTTTCTAGTTATACTTTTGTTGAGTTATTTAGAGTTTTTGAATATAATGAGTAATATGACTTAAAACGTTAAATATTTGGATCTAGGTTGTGTAGTTGTCAATTTATTCACCCTGTAAACGGATTATCGTGTCAGATGTACTGATGCGGAAATTATAGACTAAAATGCACTGGTAAAGGTAACTTCTTTTCAATGTGTCGAAAATATTATTTGCCCATACTTTTTTATTTGCTTAGAAAATACTCTTAATTCATATTGAATCTTTAGCGATTGCTGAACGTTCTTGTTGGGCATCGTATATTATTCATCTTTTTATCGCACGCTTTTTCACCTTTCATTCGCAGAACACATCATTCGGAATTCAAACAGACTTGCCGCGTTTCCGCCCAACTTCACACAGATACCGGCGAGAGTCCTCGACCCGCTTCCGGGGAGGGTGAAAAATTTCGCATCGTCCCTTGCCCTATCGCCAGCCATTGTTCGAAATTTCAATATAGTTGGAAAATATTCAAGGCTTTGATTGGAAATCGCTCTCGCGTGGAACTCAATTGTTTTCAATAAACGTAGATGCTTAGAAACACGGTGTTTTCGACGATATCATAGGCTTTATCTGCATTGTTTGATGAGTAATAATTGATTAATTTACACTGTCATTCTCATGTTTATAAGTTTGATTGCTGCGAGATTTTTTAAAATTGTTTCAATGCTAAATACCATTTGTGAGCACGATTACAAATAAAATAAATATTTTGATTCTTTGAGACACTGTGTTCTCAAACTACCCTCAGTGATCAAATTGACAACGAAAATTTTTAAGATGAACATTTTTTACATAACATATCATAAAATATAAAGTATACTCCATTTAATTCTAAATGTCGAATAAAACAAACAATCCATATAATACGGTAAAAAAAGCAACGTATTTATTTCTACAGTTTTTATATATTAGTTAATAGCTATTTTGGCGTGCGCCATTGTCAGAACTATGTTTAAACTTACATTTGCTCATTTTCATTGTCATAAAGAAAACTTACGGTTTTTTAGAATAATAATTCTTGACTAAAAAGCTCATCAATTCTAAAACATCTCAATATTGATACACCTCTCAACAGATATGAAATATTTCAACACAAACAATTTCATTAAAATATGTGATAATTTCTATATTATATGCAAAATTCAATACTACCGAAATACCGGTATTTTCGTATTTTCAAACCCGGTATTTCTGAATTTCAAAAAAACAAAATTAAAACCGAGATTTCGGTTTTGGTAATACCAACATTGGGGTCCCTAAGTTTGGGTTTGTAATCGACCACGGCGGAATCATTTTAGGGGAGCTACTTAAAGTATTATATCCAAAGATCTGAAGAAAAAATTTAAAGAAGCAAAATACGCATCATACTGAGTGGCACAACAGATTTATAAATTTAATATTGAAAATAAATATCCAGAGAGTAGCTGCCGATTCAATCGAAAATATCACATTTTATATCAAATATTTTCGATGTTCATTTTTGTTTCACAAAAAGGCAGTACAAAAAAATACAACGAAGTAGTGATATATTAATCTGAACATTTGAAACAATAGCAAAAAACACTAGAAAAGATATCATTTTTTTCTGTCAGTTTATTGAGTTAGGATATAAAAACTTTTACTTTTGAAATAACAGAGGAAAATTGGTCCCATCGAAAAATCCATATACAATAGAAAAGTTATCCGTTATATTTTTTACTGTGGTTGTATTTTAATGTAACGTAAATGCGTAAACTTAAGTCAACATACTGTATAAATGATTATTGTAAACAACTTTCTTTTCATACTCTTTGTATATTTGTTTATGCGTACGCGAAAAAGTTTTAGGTAAATTGATAAATGACATTGGTTAGAAAAGTCAAGAATTGCCGAAGAAAATTAAACAACTTGCGGAAATAAAACAGTTATTCGAATATTTAATTGTATAAACCAACTGAATAAAATACAAAACAGCAACTTTTATGGAGTTCTAAGTTCTAAAGGAATTATTGTTTCATGGTAACAACATTTTAAATTCCCATATTGAAGAAAATTAATCCTGTTAAAATATAGAACATGTATGATATAAACGTAGTCGCTGTTTTTAATCGAAGGCTAAAATTTAAAAGGCTAGTGATTTAGTGGCTGCTAAAAGAGGTCCGTTCCACTTCCTTGATGAATGTTACAGGTTTGAATACCAGTACGAGCAGGACGAACAGCATTTTTTCAATCACTTCAATCTTTAAATAGCAGGGCGTATCGAGAACGATTTGTTAACCAGTCCTGTCCAATCCTTCTATTCATACTACTTTTTTTTGAAAAAAAGTGGTTAAGCTTTTAAATAACAAACAGTTCCCGTAGAAAACTGATTCCGATGCGCCCGCCAACTAATTTATCAAATCGTTAAATTCCTATGATTTTGGATCTCAAAATGCTTGGAAGAGCTAAAAAAAACGAGTCACGGTGATAATTTGGAGAAATCGGTAAATTCGTTATAGGGTTTTAAGATTTTCAAATTCCTCGGTGAGCTAAAAAAAAACGAGTCATGGTGATATTTTGGGCAAATCGGTAAATTCCTGGATTTTGAGATTTTGAAAAAATGTGGCGCTCGTCACTCTACCAATATTTTAGATTGCGCTCTAGGGTCTAAAAAGGTTAGTATCCCCTGATTTCCATTAAAAGCGGTCATCGATAAAAAAAGAGGGTTTCAATGATATTGAGAAGATGTCTAAATACAATATTTAAAAATGAAATTTCTTAGCAAGATTGTACATTTTTTGTCAGATAATGAAAGGTAATCAGATAACAGTGTTGGATAAATAATGATAAATATTCAGTTATGCCAAAACTCAAGGTAATATGGCAAACAATCATTAAAGAGTTACAAGTTTAGTAAAAAAAGTTTGTTTATCAATTTGTTGACTTGCCATAGATTAAAACTAGAGACGGGACATGTAGAATTTATATAAAATTTGAAATATTTTATTGAAAAATTCAATGGAGCATGAATTAAAAAAGAGGAAATCTGTTGGTTGCAATAAATCTAGAAAACAAACTATTACACAACTCCATAGGACTATTATCGAAACGAAGTTATTTTTATACCTTTTTAAGCAATTACACAAGGTGTATCTCAACCAATATATATATACATTATAAAACGAAATGGAATACATATAAAATAATATGAAATACCGGAAGAATATTTGTTGTGTTTCGCATGAATAATTTACAAAACAAGATATGTTAAAGATTTAAATATGATACGTCTTCATATAACGCCAACAACACAGTGGCTAGAAAAACTCTTAACGTTGGGCACTGCTCAAGTGATGCAGTGTATTTTTAACAACGCAAAAAGAGTCAGCATGAACAAGAATCGAAGTGCGCAAAAACAAAGGTCTGTCCTTTGACACTCGCGAACGCTTCAGTCGGGCAAAGAACTACTTTATCTTGTTTTATTGCAATTAAACACAGCACAAGGAAGTCGCTACAGTGTTGTTAGAGTGCGAACTTTCATATGTGGCATAACATAATCATTTTCTGTAGTTAAGAGCTTTAAAAATACTACAAAACAGAAAGAAAAGTTGTCAGTGGCGAAAGGCATCTGCTAGATCAGCGATACTGGTCGCATGCCTGTTTTTGCTACATTTCATTGGTCGAATCATATTAAAACTACGTTATATTAAAACTACGTAAAAATACGTTTATCGCGTACTGTCGGTTGTGTTGGTATATTAATTCATAGATTCAATGGTTTCTTCAAAATAACTGCCGCGGCAAGTGACCCTTTTTGACAATAAGCAATAAACCTCATAATTTATTATGCCCTGAATGTTCACACATGGTTTTTTTTTTTAAAAGGCGCACATGTTTCTCGAATATTTAGGGCATCAGACTTTACAATTCCAGTGATTGTAAATTTGTAGGAATGAGAATTTTATACTAAGTATATAAATTTATGGTATGGATTAATGTTATTTTTTATACAGAATATTTTGAATATTTCATATTGATAACAAGTGGAGTGCTATCTACTAAATTAATAACAGGTTTTTATATTCAACGTAGAAAAGTAGTGAAATTATGATGTATTCAAAATGTTATCATTTTATTTTTAATGATTAAATGTCACATATGATTTCTTTGAAAATTTCAAATTGAGGATTTCAATTTCTCAGTGACCTAAAAAAAAACGAGTTTCTGAGACAATCTGGGGAAAAAGTAGCGTATTCAAGATTTCAAATTCCTTGGTGAACTAAGAAAAAAACGACGAAATCCCGGGATTACAAAAAGGCTCCGGGATTGGATACCATAGACCCGTCATCAATATTATCCCAATTGACCGTTTTTGTTGAATATTTCATCTATTCGTTCATAAATATGTAGTCTGGCCTCGCATTTAGTTTCGTGAATTTTCTTAACTCACCCCTAAAATGCCTAAATGAATAAAACTAGAACTGTGGGTGAGAAACTGACTTATGACCCCATCGATTTGAATACACGTTTTTTAAATGGTGGTTTCTTTTAAATCCGACGCTAGTTAAAACAGCCCTGAATATATCCAAGTAAACTAACCTCATATTGCTTAGTAAAAAAAATGCATATATTTTTGTCTGTATCCAACTTAACTGGTCAAATTTCATCAGAGTGTAAATTTTAATTAAATGGTCTGACAGTAAATGATTTAAAAACGAAAATACTATAACAAAAGAAGTCGTCATTATTTCCGTAAATTTACGTTTCATTATTTTCTATTCATAAATTCTCTGTGAAGTTAGCCACTATACAAAATGTGAAGGGTGATTAAGTTCCGAAAAAAAACGGGAAAAAAATAAACTGCGATTCTGCCAATTACCCGGGTACCTGGCGAGCGATGTTGAAGCACAATAAACGTGGAATGTCATATTCGTTTCCATGGCCGCGTAACAAAGCCTGTGATATCATTATTCAGCGAGCTTTTGCGAATGTAGATAAAATAAGTTCCGTGAAAGGTTCTCGTTGCTTCGCGAGATGTGACAAAATACTTGCCTCCTTTAGACCAACCAAGTACGCGGCCGAGCATCAATACCGACCGAGTAAGCGTCTACATTATTAATCATTAAGTCTCGGCTTTTCTCATGCTTCGGGACACAAGACGAAACACGGGAAATTTTCGCGTCCCGAGAAAGTCGTATTGCAGTAATTTACTATATAAAAAAATTAGCAAAATTTTCTATGTAACTGTAATGACATGTAGTTTTAAGGTTGTTTAGCTGTGAAAAACATAACAGTTTTGTGTTTTTTCAATAAAAAAACACTTGGTGAGTTTTTAAGTTAACTCATATTTTATAAAACTAGATTTTATCTGCAAATGGCCAATGATACTACGTAGGTTTTACCCTACTCGTCTAATGCCAGTTCTGAAATGTTAAAAATTCAAGAGAGGCCGTGCTACAGGTGGTAGGGGTATCCTCTCGCTCGAGGAAATAGAAGCGATTTCTATTCACTCGCCCATTTAAAACTGTTTGTCGGATCGCTCGGCCAAATCCCGTGCGTAGCGTTCAGATTGTTTTGTATTCGGCCGAGCTCACTCTCCCGTGCGTGTACTTGGTTAGTCTAAAAGGGATAATATACTTTAAAAATATAGAATATACATATATTATTATATTTTCCAGTTTAAAAAAAATACCCAA
This sequence comes from Himalopsyche anomala, assembly GCA_031772345.1. Classification (NCBI taxonomy): domain Eukaryota; kingdom Metazoa; phylum Arthropoda; class Insecta; order Trichoptera; family Rhyacophilidae; genus Himalopsyche; species Himalopsyche anomala. The sequence continues at coordinate 11,329,774 of CM062838.1, forward strand.
TTCAATATTGACTCAACAGAAGTGTTTTTCGAAAACTTGTTTTTCTTTTATAATCTTTCTGGAACTCGATCCCGCGTATAATGTATCAAAATAAGTCGGCGTTTACCACTCAACTAGAGGTCCACAATTATTCATTATTCATAGCAATATAACATATCATCCAGCCTACCCCTGACAGCTTGTCCTTCTAAAAAGCTTGAACAAATAGTCGGCATACGGTAAATATTCTTAACACGTTATTGTGCGTGAAACACGTTTACGCGGTTGATGTATCAAAAATTAAATCGGACACGTAGCACCACTAGCCACGTATTTTTTTTCAAAGAAAAAAGAGAAAGAATAAAAAATATATTTTCCGCTATTCATGAACTCTTGCGAAATACTTCGCGACGCAGTGAAATTGACAATTCAAAAAAAAGAAAAAAATATTGAGATCTGTAAGAAGCTGTAGAGTAAAATGAGAATGTAACATAAGGCTTCAGAGGTTGGCTATATACGTTTGATGTGACACAATAATATTGCCTATTCAATAGGTAAGAGCTCTTCATGTGAGCACTGAATCCTGGATATCAGATGAAATTGCAAGCGAGAAAAAATATTCAAAGCAAAATTTTGTGGAGTCGGAAAATAATGAAATTAATTTTAAATCATCACTTATGTTTTAAGGTTATGACTTAAATTATGTATTTTTTATGCGACTTGATTTACATTCTAGTAAGTGTTCTAAATATACAGTGGTACCTTTCATAACGAGTCTAATTCGTTCCAGAATCTTACTCGTTAAGCGAAACACTCGTTAAGCGAAACAATTTTTCCCATATAAAACAATGTAAAATACAATAATGCGTTCCATGCCGAAAAAAAAACATTTTTTATAATTTTAACGTGTAAAATTATATACTTTATAAATTATTGAGGAGCGTAACAACCTACCTGGAATGCGATTTCGATTTGCAAAAAAACCAACATTACTAGCAAAAATTTGTTTTTGCCGACGTTTCAAAATTTGGTGAAAATGTGACAGCATTATCATTGAATAATTTCTAAAACGCATAACCACCTCCTTATTAAGGTGATGTTTCTTAATGTACGATGCAACCGTTCACATGCTTTCAGCTTTTCTCTTATTGCGCCAGAAGATTGTTGCTCAGCTACTTCCTCCTCCTCCAATAATAAATTCTTCTCCATAACGTCTTGCTGTGAAAAACAATGCAACTCCATAAGCTTTTCGGTGGTCAGCTCTTGACTGCATCCTTTCACAGGCTCATTAATATCGTTGTTATCCTACTCCAGTCCCATGGTATTAGGCCAAAGATATAATTTCGTTGAGTGTACTCCACAGGTACTGTTTCAAACCCCTCAAAATCACATTCGACAACGCTCCTTGGCTGACAAAGCTTCTTCCATGCTGAAGTGAGGGTTGTCTTGGTAACCCCTTTCCGCGCCTTGTCAATCATCTTGAGGCAAGAAATGATGTGAAAGTGATCTTTCCAAAACTCTGCGTCACTCGTTATGCGAAATATCGCTCGTTAAGGGAGCATTTTTTTCCACAATTCATTTTGCTCGTTATGTGAATTACTCGTTATAAGAGGTGCTTGTTATGAGAGGTTCCACTGTATTCGAAATCAGTTTTCGAACTATAATTTAAAATTATCTCACACAGTGCAATGTTTCAGTACATATGTGAAATATATATATATTTTTTTTAATTATTCGTGATCACTCCCAATGTATATAGACTCCTAAAAGAGATCATCTCAACAGAAGTTTTTCTGCAGGAACTATTTGTAATTCCGTTTCTCAACCATTCGTGACTTTTTTCAAAGATAGAAGGGGCATAAAGATAGAGCTAGGATAGGATGAGTGGGAGGGGGGAATACAAGACATCGTATACGTCAATGCCTTTGAAGAGAAATTCATAAATCGATTAAAAAATCAATTTATAATAACTGTCCGTATTGTGACGTCCAATGACGTTGGTCACCGACCACGCAGCCAGCCGATTACTTATTCATTACTAACAATACATACAATTTAATCATAATTTATATATTTTTATATTGCAGTCATGTATAGATAATTATTATGTGTGTGAGTGTGTATGTGTGTGTGTCTGTACAAAAAAAACATTGTATGGCGAACACTAACACATATACATATCGACTGTGGAAAGGAAAAAGGACGTAACCCACAGTTTTTTCAAAACAAGTTTTTTTCGATAATCACAATGTACCAAACTTGACACACGTTCTATAAAAAGGATGCAACCTCCAAATTCCGAATCAATATCTAAATTTAGCTTTTTAGTTTGAAAAAGATGACCTTGTAAAAAATACTGAAATAAAGGTTTTTCCTAGACAATTTCTTTAATTAATATTAGATTATGTCAATTAAACAGCAGTTTAGAAGTATCTGTGCACTTCAAGGTTGCGTATAATTCATAATTTGCAAATGGCCCAAAATCATCAAAACACGTTTTTTGCGCCTCTTGTAAAATTTTATATGTGTGGGTTACGTTCTTTTTCCTTTCCACAGTCGATATGTTATTAAAATACGAAAATAAATCGACGGAAAAATGATGAACGAAATAATGAACATTACAAAAGAAATAATCCGGCAGAGCTACAAAAAAATAATACTCGTGAATATTGAATATGTATTTTTTTCAAAAGAGCTTCGTTAAAAGAATATCTATTCTCACATCGCTTCGATAGCAAATAATTAATCTCATTATTTTGTACATGTGTCATGGTATCGGATGAGAGAGAGATGACGACCTGACCTCTTCTTTGTATTTGCTTTGTATGGAGAGCTTTTGTTGTACGCAGAGAGCTTTTAATAATGTGTTTGAAGAGTAGCATTTATGCTTAGCTACGATCAAACAGCGATCAGGTCAAACATTTTTCGGAATGAATACATAAGACATTTTAGAATCGCCTGTTCAAATATTATACTCACTTTAAGCCTTTACTGGACGCTCAAAAATAAAATGATATAATATGGTAATAATTTCGAATAGGTTCGAATAAAAAAAATGTACATTGTTTCTTTCAATTGATAATTTGTAATTTGTAGATATTTTTTATTTGTATCATACCGAATAAAGTGTCTCCTCAAAGAAGCGCTTAAACAGTGGCGGATTATCCTATAATCAAATGAGGCGCGCGCTTGGGACCACGAAATCTTAGGGGCCTCAAAACTAGCTTATTACATTGCCATAACCCATATACCTTTTTATTCAGATTTTGATAATTTTACATGGAGTTTTGTTACGTTTTTATACTATCTGAAAAGAAGGCCCTTCGAATTTGATTGCACCTGGGGCCTCCATTGTGCTTAATTCTCAATCGACCGTAGAGTATATTTTAATATCTTCAATAAAGAATATTAAAACAATACAGTCATCAATAGCAAAAATAAACAACATGGCGATTATAAATAATTTTCAATAGTAAATGCGAACCTAACCTAACCTAACCAACTAAAAGATAGATTCAAGTTCACTAAAATAAAACAGGTGATTTACCTTTGTGATTCTAACATTATAATTTAATTTTTATACTAAACCTTTTCTTGTTAACAGTTATATCTGCGAAAAATATTTTTATTTCATTAATTAATATAATTATGGCATAGACAAAGCCAAGCTCAACTCAAAACACACATTTTTGTACTGAAGATCCTGTGAACTTTAGCCCTTAAATTATAGTTAAAATAGTGACAGGCAGGAAACAAAAATCTTTTCTCCAAAATATGTCAAAAGTTGTTTGATTTGATGGAAATTTTCTCGATACGAAGCTAGGTTTGAATTTCCAATCGTGATTATTTCTACATTTTTCTGTTTCGTCATTTTTTTTTACATATAACCTTGTAGTACTCGGGTCGCTAGATGAAAAAAAGATCATATCACTTACAATATGCATAATTAGGCAATTCCAAAAAAATAGATTTATTGATTTGGCATTTACTTGGTAGAACTCCATTTTAATAGGGTAAAATATCAAGGTATTTCAGTTCTATAGTTTTTTAAAAAGTTAAAGGTTGATAGCTATTTCGGCATACGCCATCGTCAGAACTATTAGTTCAACAAATAGTTCTGAGGATGGCGTAAGCCGAAATAGCTATCAACCTTTATCTTTTTAAAAAACTGTAGAACTGAAATACCTTGATATTTTACCCTACCAAAAAATATACTCAGAATCTTGATGAATATCCAGTACACCAACAATGACTAGTTTAATGGGTTAAATTTAATTAATTAATCATTTTTTTCTAAATAATTTAAAGAATATTTGGTCTTACAGCTTATAAAAGCCAAGGCGCCAGATACTTACATACAGATACAAGTTGTAAATTTTCAATTTAAATCAACACTATGAGCAAAAAACATCACAAGCCCAGCCCGATCGAACCGCTAGTATATATCTATAATATAAGTTGAAGTTTAATTACGTATATGAGATAAATTTAGTTATTCTCATTATCTTCTCGATCTTTTCAATAGACGTGTCAAATTTTAAGAGCCATCAAAACATGAAAAATCTGACGTTTTGAAAAGCGAAAGTCACCGCTTCTGAAAAACGTTACATTGTTTTCAAACTTTTCATTTTGAAAAGCCGTCACCGAGTCATATTGATTCGGGATAATAATAATTTTCTCACGGCTGAGAAGTGAATGATACTTCAAGAAACGAAATGTCTGCAGACAGTTGACAGCTTTGGAGTGACAGCATAGTGGAGCAGCAGCACATAAAATATGAAATCTTTTTAATACAGACATAATCCACGTAAAAAAAAACTTCATTTGTCAAGCTTTGATTATAAGCAGGCCAAAAAAAATCATTGTAGTAAATCTACGAAAAATTAGTTAATGACTTTTTTTTATGAGTTAACTTTCAATTATTGGTGAAAAGGCATTATAGTTAGTAACATTACAATATAATACATTTTTAAATTTCGCCTCGTGACACCTGACACGAGGCAAAATACGTGTCACATTTTGTAACGCAAGTGGAAAAACAAACGGAAAATCTTTTTACGCGATTTCGCTTTTACGCGAGTTTTTTTGGATAGCACCGTTTCCTTTTTTAACGCGATTTACTATTTGTAAAAAAATAATAAAATTATACATGTATTTGTTTGTCATCGTATTTATGTATCAAATAGATAAATCAATGGATAATATGCAATAAAAGCAACGTTTTGCTGTATGCACGACACAGACAACCACCCGGCTGCGTGTGTACACCCACGCAAGTGCTAAACGCACGCCCACACGGCAACAACAATAAAATGCGTCCATATATATTTCTGGAATACGCCTTATTTGAGTTCGCATAATTGTGGGATCACTGAAATTATTATTGAAATTATAATTAATAATATGAAAGAATTGTTTTTTTACTCTAAATCTGCCAAAATTATTTTAGTGGATTACAAACGATTATAGCCCAACAATAATATGTCACTTAATATTATTCGTGCACATAAATCCTCTTCGAGATCTTGTACTCAAAGCTTAACTCATTAAGCTCAGTTTAAAATTAAAACGCAGTTCGTGAGACGATAACTACGAAATAAAAATAATAATTACAGCGAAGGTTTGCACTTAAAGCACATGTTGTTGGCAAACCTTGCAAGCGCTTTCCGGCAAAGTTGTCTTATTAAGGAAATGAAATGCAGGAAAACTGTAGAGACTTTAAACTATTTGCGTATAGATGCTTTTAAGCGACTCCGGTGGGAATTTTACAGCGAGAATTAAAAATTCTTTGCAACTTAGTCGAATAAACTCTGGTAAACGTCTACTAGCGAAGCTATTATACATTACTTATAATTCTAAAGCAATTTTTATTTAAAATATTACATGTTACACTAAAAGAGCTATCGTCAATTATTTATTTTTTTACATACATAATTAATAAAATATGTTTTTGTATACCAAACATACGTAATAGCGCTCAGTCATCAACCGTCACTTAAAAGCTCATACAACTACACTCATAGTGGTTAATATTTCGATGTCGGTCATCCATCCTCTTCTCCATCAACCAATTATTACCTCTAACAGTTTTCTTTTCGGTCTGATCTCTTTTCTAGCTGTTTTGTTTTAAATGGGTATTATTCAAACATATTTCCTATATACAAAACTCGTATTATAATAAAATCCAGTTTCGCTCAGCCATTAATCTCGTTCAAAATATAAATTTAACGCAAAAGCAGTCATGTTTTTAAAATAAAAATGACGGAATTGTTACTTTAAAATGTCTTTCCACTGAAGATAGAACGTTCTTATTTGCTTCGGAGAAACTTTCGTGAACAAATTAGAATGTAAATTATTTAAATCATATTCATTACCAATGCGAAAAAATCGTAAAAGACGACATTATAAAACTTATTTTTATTATTAGTAAATGTTATTCCGTAGAAAATGTAAAACTTAATTTGATTAGTCATCGATTCGGTTTTTTTATCAATCATGATTTAATAATATCAGTTTTCAGGCATTCACGGTTTGTATTTATTTTGGAAACCGTTCATGTTTTGATTAAATTTCACCTGAATCTTCCAATCAAATAATAGACAGCTATATGAATGATTGACAATGGTCAGAACCTTAAGCGGCCCATTCATTTGGGGAACGAGTTATTCGTCAACATGACCCGCAACATAGAGTAAGCCTTAAGCTGAAACGTTGCGCACTGTCATCAAACGTTGCATGCAACATATTCGGGCGGGGTAAAATTACTCGACTCGAGATGTGTTGTATGTTTACGATTCGAGAGCAAATGTATTGACGGAGCATGACAGCAGTATGTCCATATCTGGAACAACATTTCACACGTTTTTAAATAACTTTTTATCATCTTTGAAATCACTACATTTTTTGTGACACCTGTCAAAGATATGACTGTGTAAATTATATAAGTCTATGGCTTTTATAGTAAATATAATATCTATGGTGTGTAAGCTGTCATCGTGGATGATAAAATGTGTGTATTTTTACTTTATTATACTTACAGACATTATAAATGACTTGCATTTTTTGAATCCAATAAAATCAAATAACGTTAGTGCGCAACACTGACCAACATAACCTCAAAGGGTAACGTTTCTACGACAACTATGTGAACTCTCGTATGTCCAAGAAAAATGTTTCGGGACATGGACGTAGATGTTGAGGGTCATATCTTTGGACTTGTTCCCAAGTGTATCTCAACCTTAAACGTAATTACATCACCAATGTTCTCCGTCATTGTCAATTGTCGGTTTTATTTTATTTGTGTGACTCTCCAAGCCTTCAGAATGAAAAGTTTCGGTGGCCCACTATCAATCTTAACACGGTAAACATGCCAAGAGTAAATAACAATATCATGTTTAAATATTAAAAAAAAAACTATGCTTTATTTAATTACTGTAATTTCTATCTGCTTATTCTTCCTGGTTAGCACTTTAGAGAATAACGACTTCTAAATTCACTCCTGATAGAAATGGATATTTTTAGTAACCCACTTGATGCTATAATATAACCATCAATATAATCTATTTTTTCTCGTTCAAACAATATATATACTGTTTTTATGTTATTATTATTATCAATATTGAAATTTTAATAAATTTCGTATTATTTTTTTCCACAGCGAATTGGCTTGGCAAATATCTTTGCTGTTATTATTTCGCATGTGTTGTGTGTAAATAAATGAATAATGTATATACGTGTGCTTAATAATTTTTAATCTAATAAACTTTAATAAACGTTAATCTAATTAAATCACAACGTCTACTATCCTAACATAGTAAAGATTTTAAGCCACGTTATTACTATTCAAATAGTCCCAAAGCCTGTTCACTATATTTCTGACATTGAGTAAGGTAAAACGAAATACTTTGTATAGCATATTAATATTGTATTGTAATACAAGATAATACACTTTTATACAATGTTGCCCAACCGAATAAGATGCCTCGGAAGGGTTTATAATTCATGTAATAGTCAATTCAAAAGTCACAGAATAAAAAAAACCCTACTGGGAGATCCAAAATAAAATGAAAACAATCGAAATAAAGAAATAAGTAAGTATAAAAACGAAAGCTGTAGAGTGAGATTTGGAGTCGTGAAGTTGTGTGAAATTAAAAAATCGGATGCGGAGTCAGACCATTTGAAAATGGCAAAGTTGGAGTCGCGGAATCTATCATGATTCCATAGTCCTTATAAAAACATTATATTCTAACCATCCATAAGTATCAAAATTTGAATCAGACAGCATTATGCAAAAGTAATTTCAGATGCGATTGGGTGGTGTGTAAGCTTTAAACTATTTAAATACAAAGACTATGTGTAACAAAAGTTATTTCACGTTTCAAATTAACACACCACTCTATGAGCTTTAGAGCGATAAATATCTCTTAACGTTCCTAGCTTACAGGTTTAAAATATACACATCTCCCAAACGCACGCGAAAGCGCATACGTGAAACCTACTATGTATTTTTGAAAATAAAGAAAAATCCGAAAATTTCGACATGAGGAAAAATTCAATGGAAAAAAACACATGCCAAAAGAGGAAGAACGTTTATATTAGTAGGTACTATGTATTTTTATTTTTTTTATCCATGTCCGCTCCCAATGTGGATCAAATGTCCAACTAATGTAAGTACCTCGACAGAACTTTTTTCTATGAGAACTCGTTGTTACTCAGTCGCTCAACCTATCTTTTCCAAAGACAGTAGTAGAGATAGAAGGACATGACTAGTGGTTAACTTAATCACTCTAGTTACGCCCAGTCAATGAAATATTGGAAGGCTGGAAGGGAATTTTAGACATCATAAACTGACATTATGTACTTGTAATTTCTTTTTGAGCGAGTTTCATTTATTGTGAGAAATTTCTACTTTTGTTCAAGATTTATACCCCAAGAATAAATATCCGGTAATAAAAGTCATTAAGACCAACGGCAGTTGGATTTACTCGAAGTAAAACAGGTAGGTAGAAATAAATAAAAACCATCGCTCAATTGTTACGAAAACGTTTATTCAGGAATTTACAATCATTCAAATTTAATCACACACAATATATCTGACAAACAAAATTTTGAATTATTACAATACATAATAAATATTATAAAACTTAGTTTGCTCAAACGATTTTATAAAAGTTAAGAAAATTGATGCTAAATTCCGCGCGGAGAAAAAAATGAATTTTAATTGTCGTCGAGGTGGAAAAAGATCAGTTATTTCACCTCGACGTCTGGCCTTTGATACGTCATTCTAGGAATAACGTATCACACAAAACCACAAAGAAAAAAATTCTAGTGAGGTTACAACTACCGCCGGGAATCATTCCCGGCGGCTGGCTATTTCGCCATACGTCAAGTCCCGATGACGTTCTACAAAGCAAGAACGAACAAAATGGAGCTCGCTTCGGATATCGAAAAAAACAATGTTGCCATTTAAATTCATAAACAATCAAGCAATCGATATTACTGGTTACATGATGAAAAAAATTTAAACACAATTAATTTAACTACAAATTTTAAATGTCTGCCAGTTTTCATCACAAAAGTGGTAGTAGGAGCGTGTGACTAGGGTATCTAATCCCGGAGCCTTTTTCCGATCCCGGGATTTCGGGATTAATACATTTTCAATCCCGGGATCCCGGGATTGGGATTAGCTCACCAAGGAATTTGAAATCCCCGATTTGGTATACTTTTTCCCCAGATTGTCACAGAAGCTTGTTTTTTTTTTTGCTCACCGAGGAATTTAAAATCCACAGTTTGCCAATTTCGTGTCAATTTTAGGGATTTACTAAAAATTTCTCAATCCCGAAATCCCGGGATCGCGACCATGTCAATCCCGGGATTGGATGCCCTACGTGTGACTATAAATCATACCGTATCAAAACACCAATGCCTTCAAACAGAAATCGAAAAAATGCAGTTCGAACTGGGACTCGAACCCGTGAGATCCTACTCGGAAGCCATATACACTGTATACCGATACTTAATTAATGCTTCACATGGCAAAGAATTTCTTTATTTTTTTTTTATAATAAAAGCGTACATATAATAAAAGCTTGCCGTGAAATTGGCTAGCGAGCGACGGAGAAAACATAGTAACACAATCTATAATACACGATGAATGCAGAGTAAAAAATACTTTGAAAAAGGTAAAAGATTTTTGTTTACTTTTCGGAGGGAGGAAAATACATGTTGAACGGCGTACGCGTCATGAATTGGGAATCGTATTGGTTGGTTATTTTGAATAAGTTTTGCGGTGCCGAGATATTCAAAAGGAGAGTCGCCGCCCTGCCGCATGCATTATTTATGAACGTATCACAGGTCGCTTTGCCGCATCTGAGGGGACGAAAACATTCAATATTCCAAATATCGAATACCTGACTAATACGGCCAACTATATGAATACGTAAATTCCGAAAGGTGGATATTTATTTGGTTTAGTGACTAAGTTAACACGCTGGTCAGCATTTAAATAGTTTTTCTTACGCTACGTCACCGCGAGTGCGATTGGAACACGGTTTAAAGCGAATCAAACAAATTGTTCGTTTTGTCACGTGGACACTCTATAGCAGCCATAATCAAGCTTGTTTTTCTCCGGGCCGCATTCCGATTCTTGCTTCTCTACGCGGGCCGCAACATATTTATAGTAAGCTGTAAACATAACATACTATACTGCATACATATGCATCTATTATGCTGTCAAAATAAAACTATTTTATTTTATGTAAATATATACATATGTATACATTTATGTTTTTATGTATTTTCCACAGTAAAAAATAACAATGAACAAAAAATAAATAATACAACAGATGTGTTTCTGCAAGAACTGCTTGCTACTCAGTTGCTCAACCTCTCTTTTTCCGAAGAGAGTAGGAATAGAAGAATAGAGCTAGGATAAGAATAGTGGTAAGCTAATCGCTCTCGATACGCCCCGTTCATAGGATAGAATGGGTGGGAAGGGGGAATTCAAGACATCACATAAATCCATGCCTTCAAACAGAAATTCATAAATCGAGTGAAAAATAAATGTATAAAACTGTCCGTACAGGGATTCGAACCCGGGACCTCCGTAACCGAAGCCAACGACGTTGACTACTCGACCACACAGGCGGTATATTTTACGACTACTGGTGCTTGTTTGGTCAATATTGTTATTCAGTCGAGAACGCTCAAAAGCGTTCACGGTTGGTATAAATGAAGCAATATACAATGAAGTAAATCACACGGTAAAGTATAAATGTTCTGGTAATACGAAGAGATTCCTAGACTCTCTCGCCGAGCTGATAGACATGACCGTAAGTCGTGTTTTTTTTTTTTCATATATTTGACATCACAGCTTACGCCAATGCGTCAAATATTTTGAAGTTGAAAGTTCATACTCGATGAGAATTTTTGAAAGTCACATGAGATTAACTCGAGGAGAAGGAGAATTAACTTCACAAACACCCATGTCTTAGATCTCAATTTAAAATTGAAAAAATCCAATTTGATACCGACCTTACCGGGAATCGAACCAACACCCACCTGATTGGTAGAGCAAGCTTTAACCAACTAGACCGCAGCGGGCGACGGTTGTCTTTTGAAATTCTTCCGTTGTAAATATGTGTATAAATTAGACCTACAATTTGCGTATCATTATTATTCGTTAGGCGTTGGGCGTAACTAATACCCGCCGCATATGAAACTTCGCAAAAGTTCGCTAACCGAAAACCGCACGCGAAAATTTCGCCATAAATTCGCTCGCTATGGCACATTGTCTCCCCGACAGCGAAATTTAAAAGCAACAACGCTCGTTCCCCGTCCATGGAGAGAAAATCGCAAATGGCGCTTCAAAACTTTCACGACACGTCCCTGGAGGAATGAACATATTTACAAGCCGATTCAAGAAAATTGAACGGCCTACTGGAGTGCTTTCTAAAAAAAAATGTGTTTTTTTTATATTTTTTTACATTTAAGGTACGCTACTGATATTCGAGCACGCGATTGAATCACTGCATATTGCGATCATGCTCTCATCCTTAACCACTTGAATACCAAGCGGACACAGGTGTCCGGAACATATGCAAGTGAACACGGATGTCCGAGACATTTAAAAAATCAATTACTTGGTATTCTAATAGAATATAAGGAATGTATATACTGAGTCAATATAATTTTTTAAAATATCGAATTCAAATGTATATTAGACAAAAATATTTTTCTCAAAAACACGTAGTATCTTTGGGACATATTAATGATTTATTTGCGCGGTATTCAAACGGTTAAACATCCTGTAAGACAGTAGCGTTTATTTTATTTTTGTTTTAATGTATCTGCATTCTTTTGCACTAAAATTAGCCTTTGAAACTGGGGGAGGTGTCGATATATAATTAATACTAGTGTAATTACGATATTTCGTTTTTATTAGAAGGATAGAAGAAGGAATTTTTAAATATTTTTACAGAAGTTAGTATAAGACGTGATAGTTTTAATATGGTAAGGAAACGATGAGTTATTGCTAATGCACAGACCTTATCATTCATTTTAGTAAAGTGGGTGACATCAGATAAGATTATATATATATTATCTACAGATACATTTATAAGTATCAAAAATGCCTTGATGCAAGAATTAAATAAGCGAGCTATGTGTTTTATCTAAGAAATGTACAATTTTATTATACAGCAATATTGATAGATTTTAAACTCTTTAAGCCCAGGTCGAAACACAGTGAAATTATCTCGTGTGCAAGGCTAATTTTTTAAAGAATTAATTTTTTATCATTGATGTTTTTTTCGTATTACAATGACTGTGAAATCAAATAGTCTTATCAAATAAAATTATTTTATGGTTGTTTGAAAGACAAATAATAATTTATGTTCTATGGAATTATTGCTCTACTTATCGATAGCTATATATTACAGTCAGATCCGTGGCACAGCGGTGAATGTTGTTAACTTCCGTGACGAATTCACGGGTTCAAGTCTCGAGTACGAACGTCATGTTTTTAATAGATTTATGCACGAAATTATGGGTGTTTGCAATGTTAAAAAATTCTCTGCCACCATTTCAATGCTAAAATAACGAGGCGTAGTGAGAGAGATTAGTCAACCACTAATTCTTTCCTGCTTAACACGTCTCCTACGGTGCTAAAAATACTTTCGATATGTTGGTGGCCCTTAAAAAACCAATTGAAAAAAAATGTTTTAACACTTAATTCCCTTAAATGGACGGTAAAAATTCAGGACGTATATTAAAAAACAAAAAATGTTTTTAACTTGTTCTTTAAGGGCCAGCAATATATTGGAAGTATTTTTTAGCACCTTAGAAGAAGTGCTAATAAAAAAGTTATATATTATTAGAACTTTGTAAGCTGTATATTGAACTGATGTTTAACCCTTCCTTTACTATGCAAAAAGAGCATAAGCTTCTGAGCTGTGTATCCGTTACATATCAGGCAAACGGGAGTGAATCATGACAATTATATAACACTACTACAGCAGTACTACATATAATTGTCATGATTCACTCCTGTTTGCCTGATGAGTAACGGATACACAGCTCAGGAGCTTGTGCTTTTTTTTTGCATAGTAAGGGAAGGGTTAATACTCTCGCGAGACGGTAATAATTTGCCCATCTCTAATTCGCCATTTATCACTTATCTTGAGTTATACTTTACTTTCACCAGCACCGGGTATGACAAGGATAGCCACTCAAATTAACGCATACGAAAATAAATAAACAAATAAATTATACGTGTTCGAAAAAGGTTAACGTATGTTCGAAAAGGGTTTCCGCGAGACATCTTCTCCCATACGAAATCTCGCATAAAGTTTGGTTTTATATGGTATTAAATTACTCATGCGTCATGACTTCTCCCGATCTAACAATGAAATTGTTTTCTATTTCTTTTTCAACGCAACGTTTTGCACAGTATGTAAAAAATAAAATTGGATTTGTCTTCTCTGTTGTCTTCAGTCTTGTAGTCGAGTTGTCAACGGTGACAGGCCTTTCGAACGGATCGAACGGCCCTTGGAACTGGTGACTCATACCTCCTAAGCTATACTCCTGATTATATTAATTAGCTCCTGTCATAACCCAATCGTTCGATATTTTCCGTCTTAGTGAAATTGGTTTTCTCCTTTTGAAATCAATCACATTAGGTAGCTGACAAAGATGATGCAAAATTATGTTTCAAAAATTGATTATTAATAATTGAATACTGCGCGGATTAAATTTATCAAGTATAAATAAGTTAACGGAAACAATATTATAATTTTGCCACTTACAAACATTATTTTTGACGAGCATAAAGAAGATAAAGCAAAAAATATTCGTGAATTGGACCCATCCCTGTTAAATTCATTAATTTTCGTAGTTTATGTGTGAAACGTAGACGCACTCTCTGAAAGCGCCGGGACAGTTCAATGGTCGAACATAACTAAGATTTTGTCAATCATTTTATATGGCTCTGTCTGCATCGTTATCGATGAGCATAAAGATGATAAATCAAAGAATATTCGTGAATTGAACCCATCTATATTAAATTCATTTTTGTAGTTTATGTGTGAAATGTAGACACGCCCCGCGGCACCGCCGGGACAGTCCGAACGTCGAAAATTGCTTTGATTTAGTGATATTTGTTAATCAATTTATATTGCTCTATTTATAAAGTCATTGGTTGGTTTACTTGCTCTTTTTTAAAAAACTCATCGTCTATGCCGCCGCCGTTGTGGTCGAGTGGTCAACGTTGTTGGCTTCGGTTACGGAGGGCTCAAATCCCACAGTTTTATAGATTGATTTTTCAATCGATTTATGAATTTCTGTTCAAAGGCATGGATGTATGTGATGTCTTGAATTCCCCCTCTCACCCATCCTATCCTATGAACGGGGGCGTATCGAGAGCGATTAGCTTACCACTAATCCTTTCCTAGCCCTATCCTTCTATCCCTACTCTCTTTGAAAAAAGAGAGGTTGAGCAACTGAGTAACAAGCAGTTTTCGTAGAAACACTTCTGTTAAGATAAACTCCATTAGGAATCCATATGCTCCACATTGGGAGCGGACATGGTTTAAAAAAAATTGTGTTAACTACTTTTAAATATAAAATGTGTTCATGAATCGAATAAAAATATTCCACAAAAAATTAAGGGTTTTTCGTTTAACTGATCATAACCTATTGCTCTATTTTACAAACAAACAGTCTTACCCTTTCCCGGATGATGTAAAAAGACATACTATTATTTGTAAAAAATATTGCTCATGATTTTTAATTTCGTAGAGAAACAAGTTATGATATCACTATAATATAATATTTTATTATAACAATCGATGCTTTCGAAAGTTACTGCGAATAGAATGCTAACGGATTTCCAGTATAAGACTGAATGAGCTCTATAGTAAAATATTAACCAAATCTTGCGAGAAACATTCTTGAAAACGTAACATTTATAAGACGTTGAAAAGCTTTCGTAGGAAATAACTCGCCGCAGAATCGTAGAGGTGGCTTTCAAGGAAAACTTTGGATGCCTTTCAGACGGCAGTAACTAAGTTAAAGTAATGAACGCGACCAGATGCTACGGAAAAGTGAACTCGGGGCTTCGTAGACGTGGCGTAGCTGGCAGACAAGGACGGTGATTGAAAATGAATATACCGCTAATTGAATAAATTAAAACAGGATAGTTAAATACATTTCATGTTTTATTGTTTCCGTCCTGAATTCAGATCAATTGTTATTTTATGTATGCATGAAAACCTTAGTTAATAATAATCTTTTATTAGTAAAATATGTCAGGTCCTATGGCGCAACGGCAAACGTTGTGGGTTTCCGTTCAGGATCACACGGGTTTGAGTCCCAGTACGAACGGTATTTTTTCAATCGATTTATCGATTTCTGTTCGAAGGTATGGGTATTTGTGATCTCTTAATACCCCCTCTCACCCTTCCGATCCTTCAATAACTTCTTTCTCCACTATTTTTTTTTTAAAAGAGAGGTTGAACGACTGAGTAACAAACAGTTCTCGTAGAAAAACTTCTGGTGAGAAACTTCCATTAAGAGACCATTTTAAGATAGTTAATAATTTAATAGACATGTTTGAAATAACAGCTAGTCCTTGATGTGTCGTATTAAAAAAACACATAAGATAAACTTAAAGAGAAAATAATTATATTAAATAATAAAACATTTTTTTACTGATTCCAAATAATAAAAAAGTCGGGACTGGTTTTGGCCTTCGCCAGCAGAATGACGAGAAAGTCCGGATTTGACGTTTATTAAAAGTTTGGAAATAAAAAATAAAGCTACGACAATGTATATTGTCCAACCCCGATTAAATTAGTTTTAAAATTGCCTTCCTCAAATTTACCGCCGAATACAACGAAAATAATTGTTTTATTATTAATAAATGAGAATTGAATAAACCTATGAGTTTTTCCTTAATTTCTACCAACCGTATACTTAATTCTGAAATCGAAGAGATGTAGAGAAAGCGATAAGTCAACATCGTGTCGCTTACCTGCACGGTTATTATTTTTTTACCCATGACGAAGATAAAACTTGAGCAAATAACTTGCATCATAAAACTTCTGTTCAGATGCAATGTTAAGATTAGGATGAGAAGAAATTGCACCCTACTAACGAAATTCTATAATACTTACATTTTTGTCAACTACAAATTAGACGAAATAAAAGA
This sequence comes from Himalopsyche anomala, assembly GCA_031772345.1. Lineage (NCBI taxonomy): Eukaryota > Metazoa > Arthropoda > Insecta > Trichoptera > Rhyacophilidae > Himalopsyche > Himalopsyche anomala. Next base: position 11,346,458 of record CM062838.1, read on the forward strand.
ATGAATATATTAATATGTTCGCTATTATTCAACCCTTAAATTGAAACTATGCACGAATTCGCTTAAAATTAAATGTAATGTCACATTTTCCATTAAATCGACACAGCGTAGAAGCATCAGAGCTTCGAAATTACCGACGACGGACGAACCAGTGGAAATAAAATCTTGAAGCTAAGCAGTCGAGTTGAGCCGAGAGCTTTTGTATAAAAAAATATACATTCTTTTATTATTTCTAGATATTTTTCGGCGAGGTAGGTAACTTTTAAATTTCTTTCACAGGACAAATAAAAAAAGATTATTAAGTAGGAAAATATTCAGGTGTGTTTTTACATCACGGCTTACAAAAACAATCATAATAAAATGAAACTTTTCGCCTCACATTCTGCTAGTTTTATTGTATGAAAAATCAAAATCCAATAAGTATTTACGGAGAATTGTTTTTAAAAAAATCATATTTTTATGTTCTCTGTAAAATATTAAAATTAGTAGTAAATATTATATTATAAATAATGATCAGTATGTATGTGATAACTCATTAAATTTTCTCCATGTCCGCTGTCTATGTGGAACATCTTAACAAAAGTTTTCCTAAAGGTAATTGATTCAGTCGTACAATTTTTTTTTGGAGATGGTAACTATATAAGGATGAGACACATGTGAGAAGCTGCGTCACGAACGACCGGGTTTTCAACATTCGGTTTCTTCAGGCGTTTAAGTGCACACATGAACTTGAACCGACTTAAATTATACACTTATTATGTACCAAATGAAATATATACCTCCATAAAAAGACATCATTGACGAATAAATAAAAATAATCTATTTACCTGCACAAATTCTCAGCGTCGAGCCTTGCTGATCGACTGTCCAGGACGACGATAGAAGGGCGCCTCGACGTGCATGCTTCGAGGGCGTCTTCTGCCCTCACCGTCGAAGTGTCCATACCGAGGCGGGAACAACCCTCCGTCAGGGCGTCGCATACACGATCCCGGTCCGGGAACATGGCACACAACACCTGGAGATGGAGAAATTATAAATTCCAGTTCCATTTCAATCTCAATCGTCCTATATTTCATCAGTTAACAATGCTCGCGTTGTACGAAACTATTCCTCATCTTTGTATGAGCCATCGAGAGGTGAAGTGGGCCAATTAGCCAAATTAAAAAAAAAAAAGTTAATACGTGGTAGTACTTAATAGTACAAGAAAAATGTTTCAAAATTTTACTAGTTTGCTCACTTTGCCTTTAATGGGCCCAAATTTATTGTACATATAACAAAACTCTTGTGGAATTAAATGAATTTCCATTCATAAATGCCCAAATCAATCAAAACTATTTGACTGCAATTTAGTTAAGAACAAATTTTGGAAAAAAATAAATGTAAATGATCGCTAGTGAAGTTCGAAACGAAGCTAAATTTGTGTCTTCATTTTAGTAGCATAAAATTGATAAGATGGGAGAGTTCCATTTGTGCGGAAAAAACGACTTGCCCCTTATTGAATAATAATAAACTTACCCTCAGAGGGTCTTGCTGAGGGACAGTGATTCCACCCATCGGTCCGCCGCCCATAGCGTTGCGGTTCTGTAAAAAAAAAGAAACCTTTCTTAAGCAATTTATGGTGGAGAATCAATTTCGAAATACCAATAAATAAAGAAAAAAATATTAATAAAACTAAGGGAAAAAATATTATGAACATTTTTTTTATTCACGTTTGTTCTCAATATGAAGCCTTCTAATGAAGATATCTCAAAATAAGTTTTTCAACGAAAACTTATAAAATCTCAGTTTCCCAATCTCACTTTTTTTAAAAAATAGAATAAGCATTGGCGGAATGAAATTTTTAGTCATGATAAACATAGACGTCAGGTACATGGCACATGATTTTTCAATATCTGTTCGAAGGTATGGATGTTTGTGATGTCCAAAAATTCTCTCCCACCATTCAAATAAAAAAATTAAACATCGTGCAATAGTGAGAGTGAATATCAAACCACTAGTACTGCTCTGCCCTATCGTTTATTTATTTATTCATTATTAAAAATTAAATGTACAGTACATGACATAACAGCTGACGCCAATTTGCCATGTACTTGACAAATATAATGAGACAAAATAAAACTACATAATACATCAAAATCAACATACAAAATCAAGAAATAAAATAGTAAAATTAAGCAAACAGTTCACAAATACTGTTACTAAAAATGTTCCCTTCTCTAGGCAATGAGTTGATCAATCGAACGGCCCTTGGAACTGGTGACTCTTACCTCCTAAGCGAGGTATAAGTTTTTAGAAACATAAAAACGTAAGAATAAATTGGAAGCATGTAAATTAATAGTCATGAGAGTTTCAGGATTATTAACTCGGCCCCAAAGGAGAAGAGAAAAATGCTTTAAATTTGAAAATGATCTTCGAGCTTCAAGAGAGTGAAATGATAATCCTATCCTTTCTATCCGAAAATAATGCCGTTCGTCCTGAGACTAGCCTGTGAAATCCTTCACGGAAGCCAACGACGTTGACCAGCGTACCACAGAACCGACACAAATATTATAATTGATAATGAAACAAAATAGCTTTTCACAGAGCCAGTAATAGACGACGTTGAATTAGTAAACTTGGTATGTCACCCTTATTTAGAAATATTGTTAAATAATTTTATTTTCTTGGACTGAAAAACGTCTACATCTTATAACAGTGATTTCTAACCTGGGAGGCGCGCGAACAGTCTAAAATATATCTTTACCCTTTAAAAACGTGTCTGTATTACTATATGAATAAAGGATGGAGAGGCACGAAGATATTTTTTTCTCCAAGGGGAGGCGTAGTAACATAAAAGTTGGAAACTAATGTCTTATACAATTAAATCGGTTTCAATTTACGTGTGATTAGAGCAGTGTCTGTCAAACATTTTTACTTCGCGACACACTAGTGAATAGGATTTATTACGCGGCACGCCAAATAAAAATGCATAACGCATTTTCATAAATATTCAAGGCAAAATGGTTAAATCAAATATAATAAATTAAGACATGTAATGACGATTATTTTAATATCTGTTTATCTGGTAGCGTCCTTGATATTTAATAGATTGTCTTATTCAGATGTTATAACCGAACATAAATAATCAGATTGACGTATTGGACTATCACCAAAACACCAGACAGAATAAGCCAAGTAAAATAAAAACTGAACTACAAGGGCTATCGAACTTTCGACAGAAATAATCGAGCACATTTGCATACGAAAATTATTGACGAGAGATGAGTATTGCAAAAAATAAAAACACATACTGCGCACCAATTGACTATAAAATATTTCGCTTGGTAGAAAGACACTATATAAGAAAAATATACCCCTTTAGCAGTTAATTAACATTATTTATTATATGGTTCCATTCGAAGTGAAGTGAGCCAAATGGTATTTTTAAAAAAAAGTTATATGCGTTGTAATATTACACATGTCTTAAAGCATATATGGGCAACCACCGGCCCGCCGAGCTATTTTGTCCGGCCCTGATCCATCTCGGCGAAGTATTATATTAGAGAAATAAATTAATAGTTTCAGGGAGGGATTAAATAATGGAGATGACACGGGCGCTTGCAGTGGCTCCACTCTACTAGTTCATGATCACCACCATATAAGAAATAGCAACGTGTTTTATTTAATTAAATATTACTTTATTATGTTCAATAATTTGATCCGGCCCTTGACTCGGAGACAGAATGAGAATTTGGCCCCAGACCTAGGAAAGGTTGCCCATGCCTGTCTTAAAGTATCGTAAAAGTGAAGTAACCCCAGTTATTTTATTTGAGGAAAAAATAAGACTTTTCATGACTACTTGATAGCATAAGCGCACGTTTATGAGAGACTGGACATAAAATCAGGGGTGGGCTGGAAGGGGTTCGGAGGTGATCGCGCGAGCCCCTTGTTAATTTGAGAGAACACAATATTCTCAGATCAAATTAGTATAAAACTGCAATTTCTGACTTATGTCTACGACAGCTTCAGTTAAAACAGCAGTAAATTTTTAGCCATTTAGATAAAGCGTCGGCATCCTGCGTCCCGCAAGATTTTCGCCGCAACGCATGTGACGGTCACATGTCATTACAGTGTAGTGTAGTACACATGTGACCTAAGTGCGGCCCGCACTAATCCCCACGTAAAATATTTGGCACTCCTACAACAAAAGGTTGCTGACTCCTGATTTAGATTGATAAGTTTGCGGTAAATTGCATACTGTTATATATTATTAGTGTATTAAGTAACAGTCGATTGCTTATTAAAGTATTGTATATAATTGCATTGGAGCGATCAAAAAATTACTTCTTTCCTAGAACAGCGAGGATTGCTTTGAGATTAAGCGAGTCCCTTGTTATCTTATTGGCAGCCCACCGTTGCGTAAAATGCCTAGTTTAAAACCGTACACTATACAAAGAAGCAAACGAGATATCAAAGCTCAGTAGGAAGCTTTTTGTTCGACTGCAAGAGCTGGTGTAGATAAATTAATCCTCCAAGGACGAGCGTGACCATATGGTCACAGTAAGCACCGTTATCTATTGATCCCACTATTCATCTTTTTTCTACTTGAATATCGTTGCTTTTGCTCACATTTGGTTAAGAAGGGTACCGACTTCAGTTAGTCGTCAGCCGTGGGAACAGAAACGGCCACCAAAAGCACATGCGACTTTTTGAATTTCAGTTTTTTTTAATTTACTTTTTGAAACCGTTAGTTAATTTTTTATCAAAACGTCAAATTATTTACAGTTCTTTTGCTTATATATATTTGTATTGAAATTATGTTGATCTAAAGAAGTAAAATTGTAAATATTTTAAAAAAATTCACGTTTAGCTATATTTCAACCCCGAATGTTTGCTTGCCCATACGGTCACCCTCGTCCTTACTACTGTCACTACACAATATTACACGGTAATAAAAGGATGAGCAAGGAAAAATAGTTTAAGTTAAGTCTCAAAGCTTCTTTCATCTTATCAGTAAAATAGAAAAGTTAACGGAACTCATATAACTATAAAATTACTTTTACTATTGCTCACGTGTTGCGATTTGCAAATAGTATTACAAAAGTCATAAATCCGCATACCTGCGTCATCAGAGACGGCGCAAAGCTCGCGCGCCATTTTTATTCAATTAGCGATGCACGTAACGACAGACAACGACCGCCGACTCGCGGAAAGCTTTTTCTTAATAATCGCCATCATCATCAGCCGTCAGCCTGGCTGTTTATGCGAAGGAAGTTGTTTACTCCCGTGTGTGTTACGTGGGCAGAGAACACACGAGCTCTTTGCTTATTTCAAATTGGGCTAATTTTTCACGTCGTTACGAAATGACAGCGTTTTCAATTCGGTGGGCCGCCACAGCAAATACTTTCTTATTTTAAGCGTTAAAGTTTGGCAAATACACACTTATTAAACCTCTCAAATTAAAACATTTTTTTCAAAATCATACAGAAATATTAAAATGTTAAATATAGACAGTGAACGCTCTAAAAAATGATTCACTCGCCCAGTATTGCGATCAAAATAGGCCGTATTTTTTTTTTGCTTAAATGAATACTTTTTTTAATTTCTGTATTGATACAAACACATAGAATATAACGAAATTTAATAAAATATTTTTTTAATTGACATTTTACTTTTGAAAAAGTAATTCTCGCTAACACAGCTATTCATAAAAAGCCACTTTTGTTTCTTTTCAACTAGAATTTATTTTGTGGTTCTTAAAGATTATATCTTCAACGAATTTTGTGTTTTGCCAGACGGTTGAGCTTAACAAAACAAACATAAAGGCAAAAATACTTTTATATATTCCTATATATAACTATGTTTACTTTTTCACAATAACGGGGCGGAGTAAATAATATTATACAATTTTACCATCACAAATAATAGTTACTACACTCGTTGCAATCTTTTGGATGCAAAATGTGCTGTTCGACGTCCACGGTTTGGGAAACACTGCTTAAAGAATTGACGGCGCATAAATCAGAAATGAAATACGAATCATTAACGTGACAGTTTTACACCGAACTCGTGTTTAGTTTTCTTTTAGTATTTAGATCATTTATTTTTTCTATACAAGAGATTTGTCTTCGGAATATTAAAATAAAACGAACCCGCCCAATGAACGCGTTTATTTAATGTTGTTTATTTGTCATTTAAACGGTTTATCAAAAATGTATTAAGTTTTAAAATTGAATGCCATCAAACTTCAAAATTTAACAGTTTGGTATTAATTTCTTACAAGCAAGAAGTCAAATGCATGGTGCATTATTGTAAGCCTTTCTACCATACATACATATTTTTTTATTTTTGCAAAAAAAATACTTAAATTAACTTATATTTTCGTTTTGTAACCCTATTTATTATCGGTTTCATTTCAAGTTTTCTGTATTAAATTATAGATTCTACAAAATCGCTTAGTTTACATATGAGGAGCTTGGGATCAAAAATAACCAGATCCACTTTTTTCTGAACGGAGAAAAACACACTCTTGAATCTTCGTATTAAAACTAAGAACATCTTTGATTATTTGATCATATTTTAACCCTTAATTGCACGGAAAATACGAAGTTTTTAGTATCGTTAAAAATTCAATTCTGTTTTTTTTGTATCAGTAATCCAATAATACAGCGATATAACCCGCTGTGGTCTAGTTGGTCAGAGCTTGCTCTACCAAGTAGACGGGTCTGGGCTCGATTCCTGGCAAGAACAGTGTCAAATGTAGATTTTTCAATTTAAATTAGAGATCTAAGATATGGGTGTTTGTGATGGCAATTTACCTCGAGTTAATCTCGAATGACTTACAATACAACGGCTTAAAGTCAAACAATACTATAAAAGTGTAACTTTTCTGGAAAGCCAAAAAAACGCTTTTTATTATTTTGTAACTTTATTTAATTTTTACTTTTAATTTTTTACTGTATGTTAACTTGTGATGCTAAAATTTTTTGGTATTATTTTAAAAGAACATTGAAACATGACACCTTATTATACTTAACGCCAAATTTCATTGGTGATTTAAGAATAATCTATAAAAGATTGTAATAATGTTGTTTGACCATTATGTAGCCGAGAATGAAAAATGAAGTAATGAAACAAAAACCGAAAAACACTTTTTTGTAGATAACGTTGTTTAACTTTAATCCGTTGAATAAATTCAACTTAGAAATATTTGACGCATTCGTATTATCTGTAATGCCATTTTTTTTAAATTAAAAAGAAAACATCAAAACTGGATTTAGGCGTGCTTGATCATAAACTTCGCATAATATAAGCTAGTTAACCGAGCCAGATATTGGAGTATTGAGTAAACATTTTCATTTTTGTTTATGCAAACTTTCCGCCTGGAAAAATAAATAAGTTCAACAAAATTAACCGACATTCAAAATTGAATTCAAACAAATAATGCTACCAACGTTATACCAGCCGCGTGGATTTACGAACCACGTGGTTTTGAATACCCCAGAGTAAAGTTTCATTGTAAAACTTTAATCAATTGACGAGTTTGTTTTGCTACTTGTTGAATAACTAGGTATTATTCGTGTTCAACTCCTTTGTGTAGTGATTGTCGCACAGTACGTGTAAAACCAAGGAAAGTTTAATTTACATAGTTTGAAGATATTCGGGTGGAAAGCATTCATTATGCTTGATTGTCATCACGTAAGCGGGTTTTACGATATGGGTATTTGATAATTTAAAACTGATTTTGTGCAGATACTATGATTTTAAATTGGATAACACAAACAAAGATAGTCTACACTAGGGATTCTGTGTCGAGACGTCCCGGGACTTGTCGGGTTTTTTGCTGTCCTAAGTCTCGGGACTTTTTAGGAAAATGTCCCGGGAATTGTGACTGTGATTTATAATCTACTAATAACATGTACATTTTAATTTAAAAAAAAAACAATTCTTGTGGTTAAGAAATCACTAGAAGGGTCCGGAACTGCATGCCCTAATAATGGTATATATAACGCGGTAAAGAAAAAAATCGTCGAATCGAAAAAAATAATTATCTGTTTTTTTTGTAAATGATATTTACACTAACAAGAAAAATAAGTCGTTATACGTTATACTAATACTGCTAAAACTTATTAATAACAACTTTTGATATTTTGTAAAAAATAAATTGCCAATAATCACAGGGTTATCACTAGGGCTTGTCGGTTTTGAAAAATCGGTTATTTTTCTAAATTTGTGACATTCGAAAACCGGTTTTTCAACTTGGTAACCGGCTGTGCCGAATTTTCCATCTTTTATTTGATGGTTTAAAGACCATATGCCTGACATCATTACCCAGCGAAAGGGTATTTTCGATATCAAGAAATTTTGGACGCTTTGTGTTTTTTTTAAATCATATTTTCTGAAGAGTAACACCAAATAATTTCTTGTTGTGTATTATTATGTACATAAATAAACAACATAAAAAATTGAACTTTTTCTCGCTATTTTAATTGAATTATACATTTTTTGTAAAACTTCGAAAACCGGATAAAACCGGTTTTCGAACAATATTGACAATCGAAAACAAGTTTTTTCAAAAGTCGGTTTTTGTATAAGCCACTAAGTTACAACTAAGTTGTTCAGCAATCTCTTATTAGATTATGAATTTAGAGTTGAATTTAATTTACCTGCGAGATTTTAGGGCTATCTTTGGGCGTCTGCGGTTCCGATGCGGGTTGAAAGTACCTTTCAGAGATAGTCGACGACAGAGAGCTATCTTCTTCTTCAATATTATTCAAGAAACTGCTCGGCTTAACAGAGACACGTCTGTTTTCAGGCATAAACCCCTTATATATATGATGCCTGTTGCTGCTGGTTCCACTCTCGTCTTCGACGGACGAAAAATACCCCATGTTGTCGACATAGTCCATTTTTATTTTCGTTAAGTCTTCTTCGATGTTGAAAAACTCCTCGTAGGCGGGCGGGCTCGATATCTTTCTCCTGAAGGCGGCGTCCTCCAAGGAGTCCACTGGGTATCTCGACGGTCTTGGGGGGATGCTCGAGTTTCTGTGATGAAGGCTGTACCCGGTCGTATCCTTGAACATTTTACGTATGCGAGTCCAACATCCGATATGTTCGTTAACCACTAAATTGAGTGAGGGAGGTGTTGCTGTGTGAGACCCAGCGCTATTTCCACTGTTGTTACGTTTGTGCATGTTTATATAGTTTTATTTAATCCACTTTGATTTTTTTAAGTAACTTTAAAACACGAGTTAAATTATTATTATACTACGACCGACGCCCGACACGAAAAAGGTCATAACATTTATTTTCACAGTCAATGTTAATATATATATATATATATATATTCAGTGGAACCTCGATTCTACGTTTTTTAGGGGACCGTAATAAATGAACGAATAATGCGGGAAACCGATAATGCGGGAAATCTTCAAATAATACCAAAACTATGTAAATGCGATGTAAAACTGTTTGAGCGAAAAAAAATACTCTACAAAAACGGTCAATCGGGATAATAATTGGGGTGGGGCGATAATATTTAGATGATAGATCGAGGAAATCAGTAAATCGGGGAATGATAAACGTGGAATTATTCAATATTGTTATGACGGGTCTTGGTCGAGTAAAAAATAAACGATCCATGCAAAAAAACGAAGATAGCGAGAATGGTAGATTGGGGTTGCACTGAAAAAAAACGCGAAACGAAATGCGAGGCAAAACTATTTAGGAAAAATATTCGACGAAAACGGTCAATCGGGATAATATTCGTGACGGGACCAAAATATTTAAACGATAGATCGAGGAAAGCGTTAAATCGAGGAAAACGGTAAATCGGGGAACGATTAATGCGGGATTCTTTTACATTGTTCTTATGGGTGTTTGGCCGGGACTATGAAAAATAAACGATCCATGCGGGAAAACGAACAATACGAGAACGGTAGATCGGGGTTCCACTGTATATATAAATATATGCTATCATATTGATTTGATTTTTTTATTTGTGAAATTTCTAACTACATACATTAATATTGTTTACGAATGATTTTTGACGAAACAACATAAGATTATGCAATAAAATACATACATGTATATAACATATAAATAAGTAATTTTTCAATATTCAGTTATTCTTTATGATAGTGTCACTAGGGTATCCAATCCCGGAGCCTTTTTCCAATCCCGGGATTTCGGGATTGATAAATTTTCAATCCCGGGATCCCGGGATCCCGGGATTGAGATAAATTTACCGAGGAATTTGAAATCTCCGATTTGGTATACTTTTTCCCCGTATTCTCACGAAACCTCGTTTTTTTTTTTTTTTTAGCTCACCGAGGAATTCGAAATCCTCAATTTGGTATACTTTTTCCCCGAATTCTCACACTCCTCGTTTTTTTTTTTTTTTTTTAGCTCACCGAGTAATTTGAAATCCTCAATTTGGTATGCTTTTTCCCCGAATTCCCACAAAACCTCGTTTTTTTTTAGCTCACCGAGAAATTTCAATCGACAATTTGCCAATTTCATCTCTCTTTTCGAGATTTACTACAAATTTCTCAATCCCGAAATCCCGGGATCGCGACCATGTCAATCCCGGGATTTCGGGATCACAAAATTGAACGGGATCCCGGGATTACGGGATCCCGGATCCCGGGATTGGATGCCCTAAGTGTCACTAGACATGATATGACTTTTCCAAATAAAAAAAATAATAATAAAAGCTTATAAATTTTCTACATCTCCCTTTTATTTTAAAATTAAATATGACCATTGTACGGACGTGTTAAAAAATATGAGCGATTAAGTTAATTATCAATTAATTAATATTCAGAAAATTGCATATACTATATAACATAAATTTATCAATTTATTTAACATCTTATCTGATTGATAATTACATAATCAAAAAAAAGAAAAGATTTTCTCCATTAATAGACTTCTATCTCATAAAAGAGATTACACATTTATTTAAATAATTCATTACCGTATCTTTTTATCGATTTTTTCAACTAGGGAACAAAGTATATTTGTAATATTCTATTTGTCTACAACCAATAAAACTTGGACGAGACTTCTAATTTGAGAACCGTTTTCAAATTAAATATTATTTTTTTACCATGTCCGCTCCCAATGTGGAGCATATGGACTCTTAATGGAGTTTATCTCAACAGAAGTGTTTCTACGAAAACTGCTTCAGTTGCTCAACCTCTCTTTTTCCAAAGAAAGTAGGAATAGCAGGAAAGGGCTAGGACATGACTAGTGGTTAGCTAATCGCTCTCGATACGCCCCGTTCATATGTTAGGATGGGTGGGAGGGAGGAATTCAAGACATCAGATACATCCATGCCTTTGAACAGAAATTCATAAATCCATTGAAAAATCAATTTATAAAACTTCCCGTACTGGGATTCGAACCCGTGACCTCCGTGGCGGTAGCCAACGACGTTGACCACTCGACCACACAGGCGGCAAATATACACCTAATAAAAAAAACTCATGATTAAAGTTGAATATTTTATCAATCTCCTGATTCCCATATAGTGCTCAAAATAAAATATTCTTCTCGATTTTACATGCTCAAACAGTCACTTAACAAGTTGGTAACACGTGTAAACACATTTTCCAGTGAAAAACGTCATGATTTTGTGATAACAATACATCTTTATAAATGCACACACACTATCTCCACATCGGTATGATAACGTATTTTCAACATTATAATAATTATATTTACCGTGACGAAAGACTATCTAAGCCAATATTTAATTTGATAGGAATATCAATGCCACATTCACGAGAAAAGTACAAGTTGGGAGAAAATTATGACGAAAGTTTTGTTTATTTTATGTACGCAGTTCAACTAGAATTTTACGCTGTATTTTCTTTGAAAATATGTAGCTGTAATTCTCGATGACTTTCCCGACGCTTCTCTTAAATCAGTGGTATCTAAATACAATAACAATGAAAGCTAATTTGACAATTTTATTTAATTGGTAACTACATATGAGTATTCAGAAATTAAAAATTTCTGCATAGTCACTTTTTTTGGTACGTAGAGGATTTTATATTTTTTGTATTCATATTATATTCCAGGTGTTCTCAATTTGAAACTGAAGAGACTAGCTAGTGTCGGACGCACGGCGGATTACTAAAAAAACACTTCAATAATATGTGTTACAATTACTATATTATAATAATACATTATAAATTCATTAGAATTTACATGCCTTTCCAAAATAAAAATACAACAACTTTAAAATTAACCAATCACAATTAGTGGTATCATCGACGATGGATTTCATTTACTAATTTCCTAAAGTTGTGTGTGTAAAATAGTTATCTGAATCGTAAAAAATTATCAATAATGCTTTTTTTGTTGTAATACACTTTGTCAGGGCGAATGAAAATAGCTCAGCCGCACATACGCCCGCGGGCACAGGGTTAAGAAACCCTTTTATACCCAATGCCTAGAGAGCGAGATTAGGTTTAAAAATGAAGGATAGATAAAGGCAATAAATAAACTATTAAAGTAATTATTCTCACTTATGAATTCAAAAGTGGGCAGAGCCACTGAACATGATTGTGTGTTCGATTTCATTTAAAGTGGTATTACAAAATTTACCACAATCTCATTTGTATAGGCCGTGTAGGGAAACAAAATGTTTTAGCCGTATATGTTATTCATTGATTTATTCAATAAAACAATTTTTACATTTATATTTTGTTTATTGAGTCGTTGAATCAATACTATAGTTCAACTTGCATGGCGCTTAATAAATTCGATTTGAGATTAATGCCTCATTTAGACTAAACGAGTACGGCCTAGTTGCAATATTTACCGGGTATACACAAATGAAATTGTTTTAGTGAGTCAGTTTATTTTTATGTGCGTCTCTTTCAATCAATCATCGTTTCAACAGTCGTAAAATGAAAAAATGTTTCAAGAAATATGAATATAGAAGAAGCGGATTTGGTTCTCTTCAGAGATAATAAATGTTGAAATGATTTTTTTACTCTCCAGTCGACACTCGTCAAGCGACTGTCCAAAAACGTTGAGTACGCGAACGAGAACATTCCTACAGGCGGTAGGGGTTTCTTTTCGACCCGGGAAATAAAAACGGTTTCTTTTCACTCGCTTGCTCATTTAACTCGTCGGATTACTAGTCCAAATACTGTACTTCGTTTTGAGATTATTTCGAACTCAGTCGAGTTCACTCTCTGTGCAGCGTACTAGGCAGGTGTAAAAGACCCACAAGCAAATATACATACAAAATTAGTTCAAATAAAATACAAGGAAATTACTATTTTAATGTAACATTTAACAAAGTAAAAATGAGAATATTCATGAGTTTGCTTTAATTTTCTCACATAAACTATCTGGGTTGCCACTTGGCTTAGCAAACAGTGGATTACGTTTGTGTGATGCTGACATTTGAATAAATTAAAACCTTTTCATCATAAAATGTGATGAACATATTTTTTGTAAATAAAATACATTGTTACTACTGATTATAATTAGAAGTATTGATTTATATCACTCTAATTTAAAGAAAATTGTTATAAAACGTAACAAAAAAGATAAACCAGAATAGATAATTGTTTAAATGTCTCGTAGTTGATATTCCAATATTTCTTTATATAAAAATATTTTCCAACAAATGCGTATTTTAGATGAAAGGACTTAGTCATACCAATAAGAAAAAAAGTGTGCTTTTGGAAGAATACGAACACAAATATTTTTTCGAACAAGTGCGTCTGAGCATTAAGGAGATTTATTTTTTAATTATGTACGATTACGCATTATCTTTGTACTAAAACATTAGATAAATAACTAATTATTTAATTAAATATATCGAAAGATTATTATCAAAATTTAATTCGGTTCACGACACTTTTTTATGATTTTTTTCCACTGTAAACACTTTTATAACGTGATAACACTTGAAACACAGAAACTTTCAAACAATTGTCATTTTTATAATCACTTCAGTTGAAACACGATAACAAACTATTATTGAAAATATAAGAGAAACAAACCGTTTTTTGTCTTGTGTAAAATTATGAATTATAAACGCCATTTTAAGATAATTAATTTTAACATTTTTCTGAAAGACTCTCTCGATTTAACGTAGCCCATAGCGATACGTGTACGACACCACACTTGTACGAAGCGAGTTTGTAAGATAATAAAATATATTTTCATCATAACTTTGATAACGTTCAGCCGTTATTTTATCGTAATTAGATAAGCAATAATCTTTGGTTTGGGAATCTTGCGTACTGCTGTCTTATCGACCAATGAATAGAAGTGATATAAAATTTTCTAGTAAAAATACTATCTATAATTTAGGATTTCGACTGAAAATGATCGGTGAAATTTTATTTTAAATTTGAAATTATTTTCGCAGCGCTTTGAAAATTATGAAAATTGACTCTGCATATAAATAACAAATAGTCAAATTAACTGCTGTCGCCGTATTTTTTAGTTAATTACATATGCTATATAAATTAATTTTAAAATAAAAATGACAGATCACAATTTTACGAATACTACGCGCAGCCGAAAAAAATAACAAAATAGCGCCCCGACCTTAGCGCGCGGGACTTGAGCGCGTAGACGTTAACCCATAACATGCCATCCTAAAAAATCACGTTCCCTGCCATGATGGCATCTCAGTTTCACTGTTTATTGACAGTATTTAAACCTAAGTTAGAAGCTAAAAAATAATTTTAAAAATGTATTATATGCTAGAATACCTAAAATGATAAATACTTATTGACAATATTAAGAGAAATATTGAATGATTAAATGGCTCAACTATTTAACGCGAAATTTATTATTTTAAATACCTACATTTACATGAAAAAGAAACGTAAAAATAGTTTAATTTTTTTTTTATTAAAAACACAAAAGATTGAAAATTAAATTACAAAAATTTTGAATAAAATCTTAAAAGAATAAGGTGAACATACATAAATATAAACATCTTAATTAAAGCTCAAAAAACATATTATGAAGACAAATTTCAATTTCAATACTATTAGCGATTTTTCACAAAAATAAAAATTAATTGATTATATTGTGTATTGCAATTATGGCTTCCAATATTCTATTTAATTTTGTGTAAATTGAGTTTTTTTAATTTGGAGCAATACGAAATGATCTTATTTTGCGCGCTAATATCGGCACGTTAACGTCACTCACGCTCAGGTTGGGGCTATAATGAGCGCTCAAGTCCCGCGCTAACAAAATACAGTGATCCCTCCAATTACGCGAATTATAGAAAATACTCGCGGCTGTTTTTTCCAATTGCGCTGACGCATTCTATTGTCGTTGCTGTGCAAGCGTTCGTTTTGGCACGTGCGTAGCTGTACACACACAGCCGG
Organism: Himalopsyche anomala; assembly: GCA_031772345.1. Taxonomy (NCBI): domain Eukaryota; kingdom Metazoa; phylum Arthropoda; class Insecta; order Trichoptera; family Rhyacophilidae; genus Himalopsyche; species Himalopsyche anomala. Next base: position 11,361,817 of record CM062838.1, read on the forward strand.
GAAACTGTCTGTGTCGCATATACAATCAAACATTGGCGGGCGACTATGGATTCTACTGCCTAGTTACTAGGTAAATATTTCGTCCATATTTTGTTTTGGCAGTTTTATATTTTTCGCGAAAAAAACGTAACTCTAATTTTTGTATGAGCTTCAGTATCCCAATAACGCGGTCTCGACTTTTACGTAATTGGGAGATCATTGTAGAATGTTATGTTACACAATGTAAGCGTTCACCCAAACATGAAAACGATGTTTCGATCCCAGCTACACTCACCTCAATTCAAATCAAATGTATTTTTGTGACTATTCATCTATTGTGATAATGCAATATTTATTAAAGAATACCAACTGGAATATTTTTTAAGTTAGTTTTTCTTGTTTGTTATGTGTTATTAAATCGTCAAGCCCTACCTGTGAGTAGTTAACTGACACCTCCCAGTAATTAATTAGCGTTAAACTGCATCTACTATAGCTTCATAAAGCAACTAATTAATATTTTCAATTACACTAACTAAGGTCGAATTTACTGGTACATCGTAATATTAAATATTATGATTCGAGATCGAAATATATATCCCAACTCGATATTAATTCATAAAGGGTCCAAGATTTGGCGTAGAAAGTGGCGGGTAAGGATTCTGAAGTATCAACATCATGTCTCGGGACACGAGACATGAAGTTCTCATGTCCTGGAATATTTTCGCGTACCGAAATCGCGATACTGTAGGATTTTTTATGACAGAGTATTTGAATGAATCTTTCTATGCATGAGCATTGTTGGTAACTTATTTAAAGGTCATACAAACTTATTTTTTATGGTGAAAAATAACAAAGTTTTAAGTTTTATAAATAATGTTTTTTCTAAATGGTTGATAGCTATTTCGGCGTATGCCTTCATCAGAACTATGTTAACACTATATATATTGTCTTAAAAAAAGATACACACGTCCTGGTATCCACTCTAACATCCAAATTTATAAAACAAACTATGGTATTTTTAAGTTCAATATCGCAAAGGATGACAATATTGTATTGCAAATATTTATGTGCTTTTTATTACTCATCATTCGAGGGATTCGCTTGATTTTTCATATGAAAACATTTCCGTCGAAAAATAAAACATTGGGTCAGTAATTTTATGGTTATCATTAGGAACTAACAACCATCACACGTACCTTCAGTGGTAATATTTTATTTTATTAAATAAATTAAAGATTTACAAGGATTTTTAGTTTTATTCAAAGCCTTATGAAATTTAAAAAAATCTTAATAAATATAGAATCTCAAACTGTATTTATATTCATTTTATTTTCAAGTTGTGTGTTGTTTTATTAAAATATCCCGGAAACCGAGACGTTGGCACTAAGCGTAGATAGATATCTCGGGAAGTTATTATCTGGTTTTCTCGGCACAGTATCTCTAGTGGCGAGTATTATGGAATGCCGTTTTACGAGCTCCGTGGAAATTGAAAAGTTGAAAATGCTTGCTATGACTGCAGCCGGCCCAACAAGAAGTGCGAAATGTATAACAAAAGAAAACATTTTCAATACGCATTTGAATAAGAAAAAAATCTGGAGTTCCAGTCGTAGATCATTGAGTCAAAATTGTTGTACTGAAAAAAGAAAGATACCCAAAACGTCTCTTCGGGTCACGTGGTGTGACATGATGATGTGACAACCATCCAGTGATATAATGCTGCATTTAAAATATATCGTGACACTTAAAGTGGTCAAAATAAATAAGCTTTTTTCAGCCGTGAATGCGAATAAAATTATATTTGTATACTGTGGAACCCCCAATTACACTATCCCGAATTACGCGCTGGCTTGAAATATTCACCGCAAATCCCCCAATTGCACGGTCGCATTCCATTGTCGTTACTGCGAGACGTTCGCTGTGCCGCGCATACAGTCAAATGTTGACTAACGTCTGTCTATTCAATACGTGCCATGCTATACACGTATACCGGGCGACCTGTTTATGTGTGGGATTTTGGCGTGATTTGCATTTTATCACTTGATATTTCGTCAATATTTTTTTTTTTGCAAAACTAAGGGAAATCTTAGTTTTGCATTTTTTGCGGAAAAAACAAATTCCTAATTTTGTATAAGATTCACACCCCCAATTACACTACCTCGAATTACACAGTCCCGACTTTAGTGTAAATGCTGGTTTCACTGTAATATATTTTGAAAATATATATCAAACGCACGTTTTATAGGTACACTAGCCCAACTGATTCGCACTTGGTTACAGCATTTCATCAAACATTTCCGGATTAAGGGTTGCGATACCGGACTAATACATAAATACTGAGGCATCCAATCCCGGGATCCCGAGATTGCGAGATTCACAATAACATATAAAAAGTCAAATTTAAAATTTAAATTATTCCTGATTTACTCGCATTTATTTTAATAATACAACAATTTGCGACAGTTTATCTCAGTTTTTATGTACATATTTTTGTATAATATCTACATAAAAAAATAAATGAATTGTGGTCTTACTATCTTTAATATTTTGTAGCAGTCGTAGACAGGAAGAACTTTTTTTTCATAATTTTAAACGAAATTCAGTTTCAATCATTTCTCTATTAGGGCGGTATAAAAAATCAATTTTAATTATAAATCTTGGACTCGAATTGACCTTAAATAACTGCGGTTTAAGAAATAAAAAGTATATTACCTTTGTAAGCTGTAATGTAGGTTATTTTTTTTATATACAAATTAGTAAAATTTAAAAAAAAATGTTAACACTTAATTATGTAAAATTATCAATCCCGGAATCTCGGGATTAAAAGATTGTGAATCCCGAAATCCCGGAATCACAAAAATGTCCAAAATACCAGTATTTTGATGTTTCATATTCAATACTGGGTATTAATTTATATAAACCAATAGAACAATCAAAATCGGTATTTCTATGTTTTATATAAAACACAGTAAAAAAAATTGATCCGTGGTGTAGTAGTTAAGGTCGTTGGCTTCTGAGACGGATCTCACGGTTTCAAGTCTCAGTACGAACAGCACTTTTTCAATTGATTTATTGATTTCTGTTCGAAGGAATGGAATGGTGTGTAATGTATAGAAATTCCCTCCCAGCTTTCGAATACAAAAATTTCAAGGCGTAGCGTGAGCAATAAGCTTACAACTAGTACTTTTCTAGCTCTATTGTTTATATCCCTACTCTTATCAATAAGAGAATGTTAGTCACAAGCAGTAGTAAAAATTACAATCATAAATGCGGTATCAATTCTAAAACATCAAGAGGCCACAGGTGTCCGGAACATATGCAAGCGAACACGGATGTCCAAGACATTTAAAAAAATAAATACTTAGTATTCTAATAGAATATAAGAAATAGTGTGATGAATATGTGTAATGCTATCTATACTGAGTAAATACAGGTTTTTAAAATATCGAATTCGAGTGTATATTAGGCAAAATTATTTTTCTCAAAAACACGCAATATCTCTGGGACATATTAATAATTTATTTATCACTTTTAGGGTGTTCACTGTCAATACTTGGTGGAAAGGCATTATATTAGTAAAAAAAACAATAATCCTTTGTACTTCATTCCACTTTATTTAATATATTTTAGAATCACTTTTAATGTAGTTGGTATTTTCTTTTCAATGCCAATTGTTGTTTATAGCTGTTCATTTTTGTATAAATAACATGGTTAAATTGTATTTCTTATCAGTTGACGATGCTCGTAATGAGCGAAACCGGTCCTGACATATTAAATAAAGTGGAATGAAGTACAAAGGATTATTGTTTTTTTTTTACTAAAATAATTTATTTGCGCGGTATTCAAACGGTTAATACTAATTTTAACATATTTTTTAAATACTTCAATTCATCACGAACATTACGACATGTTCGAAATTAGTAAATTTTCAATGCCTAAATACCGGTATTTTCAAAAATGGTATTTTGAAAATACAGCACGAATACTGAGACCCTGGTTTCACTAACACCGGTACTGCGATCCCCCCCTCGGATGCCGTATAACGTTTCGAAGATAATTAATAAGGGCTGAAATATAACACCGAGTATATAATCGCAGAGACGTTGAATACAGTAGAAGGCTTCGATTTCGGTACACAAGTTCCCATGATGATAATCATTACGTCGTTGACAACGACTTTAATTAAAGCATATTGTATTCGAAAATAATTTACACAATTCTCATATTAATTGAATCGACAAAGTCGTGTTCATAATATCGACCCGTAATAGACAGAAAATCGTAGCCGACAATTTATTAATTTTACAAGAAGGTTTTTTTTTTAAATTAAGTTCGAAAAAGTAACTCCTTAGGTGCGGTTAGTGAATAGTAATATACGGTTAATGCCTATCCTGATATTATAATAAAATTAAGTGTTTCTCATCCGGGTTACGCGTGGAACAAACGATAACAACCCAAAACGCTAAAATGCACAGGCGCTAAAAAAAGATCATGCGAATGAGATAACAAGTTTTATAACTAATTTTAAAGAATGAGATTTGTTTCTAAAAATTTGTTCCTCGCGTAGGACGTATGAGTCGCCAGTTCCAAAAGCCGTTCGACCGGTCAACTCATTACCTAGAAAACTGAACATTTTTAGTGACAGTATTTGTGAACTGTTTTTTAAGTTTTACTTTTTTATTTCATGTTTTTGTATGTTGATTTTAATGTATTGTGTAGTATGATGTATTATGTTAATTTATTTTTTCTCATTATATTAGTGCATGGCGAATTGGCGTCAGCTGTCATGTCATGTACTGTACTTTTAATTTTTAAACAATAAATAAAGAAATAACGCTCTGAAAATTTTGTCACTGACGCCTTGGGCGATATTGAGTAATTTTTAATAAAACGCAATTTACCACATTGTGTCGCTTAAGTTCTTTTGTCGATTGTTACTCGATAGATATACTGAAAAAATCTTCGAAACCTGTAAATTAATATTATATGAGCTTTACCACCGGCGTGAAGTGCACGGCATTGTTTGCCAATCGTTTTGAGCAAGTCCACTAATAAAAATAAAGGTTCCGTTGAACTATTTGATACCTTGTTTGACGACCCCTGTTCGCTAACCATTTAGCAGTAAAATTTCACTTCTGAGAACCACCGTAGATCCACCGTGTAACGTCTGAAGATGTTGACGTAGCTAATATTTATCGTTCGGCGGTGTTTGCTCTACGCCAAGTACTACGCTGACCTGCTTATTTGCATACGTTCCACAAGGGGACTTCGATGTTTCCATTGTTTTGTTAATACCAGAAGGAAAAACTACACAATTGTTATTTTGGGTTGACATCGTGACATGATAGGTGATCAGAAATTCGAAAAAACTATATGGACGTGGAAGTTTGTTTGGCTGCGTGGTCGAGTGGTCAACGTTGTTAGCTACGGTTACTGAAGCCACGGATTCAAATCCCAGTACGGACAGTTCTTATAAATTGATTTTCAATAGATTTACTCATTTCTCTCCGAGGGTATGGATGTGTGTGATGTCTTAAATTCTCTCTTATCCAAACTATTAAAAAAAACAGACGTTTAATTAACCACTATCCCTGTCCTAGTCCTACCCCCTCCTACCCATCCTATCCTATGAGCGGGGTGTATCTAGAGCGATTAACTAACCACTAGTCCTCTCCTAGCCTCTTCCTTCTATTCCTACTCTCATTGGAAAAAGAGAGGTTTTGCAACTGAGTAACAAACAGTTCTTGTAGAAAAACTACTGTTGAGGATTCTATTAGAAGGCCACATGCTCCAGATTGGGAGCGGACATGGATAAAAAATAAACAGGGACGTGGATCTTTATCTGTAAATTCCATTCATATTTCTATTACCAATTGCTTGTTTTTTTTTTACCATGTCCGCTCCCAATATAGAGCATATGGACTCCTAATGGAGTTTATCTCAACAGGAATGTTTCTACGAGAACTGCTTGTTACTCAGTTGCTCAACCTCTCTTTTTCCAAAGAGAGTAGGAATAGAAGGAAAGGGCTATGAGAGGACTAGTGATTAGCTAATCGCTCTCGATACGCCCCGTTCATAGGATAGGATGGGTGAGAGAGGGGAATTCAAGACATCACATACATCCATGCCTTTGAAATGAAATGAATAAGCCGATTGAAAAATCAATTTATAAAACTGTCCGTAATGGGGTTCGAACCCGTGCCCTCCGTAGCGGTAGCCAACGATGTTGACCACTCGACCACACAGGCGGTAAATTGCTTGTTACACACTTAATAATTGTACCTGGCTTAGTATAAATAGCCCCAGATTAATGTATATTATTATTGACGACGAGAGAAACCGGTACTGATAATGTAACACAAATATGTAATAAGTACAAACGAGTGATTTATTTTCTAATATAATGTCTTTCCACGAAGTATTGACAGTAAACTTCTTAAAAATGGTGAAAAATATCGACAGTAAAATACATAACATAATTCAACACAGCGTTCAAAATAACTTTAACGAGAATGAAACATGTTCTAAAACGAATAAAAAATATCCTTCCATTTGTAATATTATTAAAATGGTTGAATCTAATTCATGCAGCAGCGGAGAAAACATTATTTTCATTTCGTATTATCGTAAAACAAATCTTTCTACGAGTGCATAAATTTCCGTGTTTATTGTTATTAAACGTCACTGCAATACTTCCACACTGCACGGATCCACTTATTTCACCTAAGGCGGTGGAGTTAACATCTTATTTATTGCAAAAAAGAAAAAGACAATACTTGGCATTACAGCTGACGCCAATGCTTATTATTTAAGCGATTTATTTTGCCAATAAAAGGTAAATCGACTACGGTTCTAAGTCACTAACAAAATACTTGAGTGTTTAGGCTGAGTGCTTCAAATGTGCAGCAAAATATGGACTCTAAACTTTTCCGGTTTTTTGGACCTTTTGTAGTTTATATAAATACGCGATAACACGATAAGGTCCCGCGATAAGCGATCTTTCGTAAGATAGCTGAGCTAAACTCGTCAGTTACAATTTCATATATGTGCTGGGATGACGTCTTTTTTACGCGCAACTTAAAATATGATTATTTATTTAAAAAAAAACACAGATTTTTATTAAAAAAAATGTATGAGGAATGATGCAGAAAGATATTTTAAAACACTTCGACTATTTTTTTTTGAAATTCATAAGAATAAGGTCAACCATGAAGAAACCACTGGGGTCCCTAAACGACCCTCATCGGATGAGAAGTATTTTCGTAGTCTCCGAGCCGCGAGAGTTAATGGAGTTAATCTCAACGGGTATTTCTTCTTCTTTTTACCCAGTTATATTTCCAACAGTGATATGATTAGGATTGGATTAATGGTAAGCTAATTTATCTTGCTACGCCCAACTTTTAAAATGGGAAAGGCATAGATGCACCAGCGTAACTTGACTGCCCGCGAGGGCGCCACCATCGCATCATTAACGTAGCCAAAGTCAACACGTCCTAGGGCGACAATTTTAGTCCTGAGTTCTGCCACAGTCAAGTTAAAATGGCACATCTCTAGTTTGCGGAAAGATTATTTTATACATTAAAAACATCCATGATTCATGGCGCTATAGCCGTTTGTTTTATTCTTTGGGTGATTAAATGTTAGAACCATAGAGTAGATACATAATTTTATACATTGATTGTCTATTGATTTAATTATTTGTTTCCGTGGTCGACTGTCAACGTCGTTGGCTTGGATTTCGACGCTCGCGGATTCAAAACTCTGTACGAACTGATTTTTCAATTTCTGTTCGAAGGCATGGGTTATTTCTGAAATTTTCTTTTCACCCTTCCAACCCTAAATATTTTGCTCACCAATAGTTCTGCCCCAGCTCTATCCATTCTTTTCCTACTCTAAGAAGCAGTGTTTGTAGAAAAACTTTTGCTAAGATACTTCTAGTTGGAGGCCAGGTACTCTTTATTAGGAACGGACATAAATGAAGTAGTTAGATTACTTTACGGATCAAACAAATAATCCTTTATGATATTGTATGATACATTAACGACTTATTGCAGTTTTAAAGTGCCCATGCGACGACATCGTCTGCGAGTTATTTTACTGTCAAAATTACTTAACGACATTTACATTATTTCCCCCCAACAGTCGTTCGGGAAATTTCAAAATTTCATCAGAATTAAATTTCACTTCACACAAAGGAAATTTAATGTAGTGATTGTTGAGTTTTCAAAGTGAGGAACGAAGTAAATTTAAAAGATTTCACTATTATATACAAAGAAGCTTTCTCAAGCAGACAAGCTTTTCTCAAGTTACAAGTTTATGTTTCAATATAATCCGCGAAAGTTTCATATAATCGTAGATGTTATAACAAGACCTAAGGCACTAATTATACCCTTATATTAGTTGAAAACTAAATTGACGCATTATCTAAATATAAATCACAATTTTTTAAATTTGTACTAGAAATCATTGCTTCTCAACGCTGTTGTAAACTTTCTCCTGATTTCGTAACGGAATTTTGCGTATACATATTAATTGATATCCAATTTCAGTAAATTCTTGCTCCGTGTATTAAAATTTATGCGAAATGAATCAGTACAATATATATTAATTAGGTTACTTTTTTTACAAGCCAAGGATTGTCGATGTGTTTATTGGTAATGAAATTTTTCTAAAGAGATAAATATATTTTGTTAAATCGTTCTGCCACTTTTTGTCACCATGTAATCATTTATTTTAAAATTATTTACTCTGGACAGATGAACGGCGCCATCGTAAAACTACCGTCAGAGGCCAAGCATTAGATGCTGCTTTGCGGCTATGGTAGGAATGGTAGGGCATCTAGAGGTGAAATGAGCCAACTAGTAAAATGGTAAAACTTTTTTATTTGTATTTTAAGTACAATCACGTCTTTATTTGGTTTTTTGGTGGATTGCATATTTTTATTTTACGGAGATAACACTATTGCAATGGGTATTAACTGAATTTACTTATTTTTTATGATACTTTAAAACGTGTAGAATACTGTAACGCAGCAAACTTTTTTTCTAAAATACCACTTGGCTCACTTCACCTCTAATATACCCAATTAAAAAAATATTGAGGAGATTTTTATGCATGTAAATAAAATTAGATCGCGAACGGTATTGAGATAGATTTTTTTTTTTTTACCATGTCCGCTCCCAATTTGGAGCATATGGACTCCTAATGGAGTTTATCTCAACAGAAATGTTTCTACGAGAACTGCTTGTTACTCAGTTGCTCAACCTCTCTTTTTCCAAAGAGAGTAGGAATAGAAGGAAAGGGCTAGGACAGGACTAGTGGTTAGCTAATTGCTCTCGATACGTTCATAGGATGGGATGGGTGGGAAGGGGAATTCAAGACATCGCATACATCCATACCTTTGAACAGAAATTAATAAATCGATTGAAAAATCAATTTATGAAACTGCCCGCACTGGGATTCGAACCCGTGACCTCCGTAGCGGTAGCCAACGATGTTGACCACTCGACCACTCATAGCGAAAGAAAATTAATTTTAATATATAGAGTTACAGAATGATCAAAAGAAAAAATTAGGATACTTATGCATTTTATTGGCAGCTGATTGAAACAAAATTTTATTTAGAATTATAAAATTATAAACATATTATATAAAATAACGTCTTAGTTAAACGAGTAGGAAAGATTTGAATAGTATTATAAGTAAGTCTGAATACACATATTATTCACTAAGCGTATTATCTCATTGAGTAGCGGGCGTCGGGGTATTTATAAAATACCACAAATTTCATTAAATCAGCGGCAGAGCCTTGAAAACATTCACCCACCAAAATACGTTGTCAAACTTTATCAATCACGCGTTTCCATTCACTCAGACAAAGCTCGTATAAATATTCGGCTCAGAGGACGCAAGACGGCAACTACCATCCAATTATAGGGCTGGGCAGATCGTAGAGTTGTGAGTAGGGATTCTGAAGTCTCGGGGTTTTCAAGGTCCCGGGACTCGAGACTTTTATTTCCCCTTCAATTAAATCATAATTTTATTAAAATTAAATATTTGCATGTATGTATGTATTTATGTATTACATACACTCGGCGCCTTTTGAAAGTACGCACTATTAAAAATCGCGTTTTTTTAATACAATGTTTGATAATTATTATTTTTCCTATGTAATGGATGTGTGCAATGCTTACTTAAGGGATGAAAACGGTACATGCAATGTATAAATATCAATGATGCCGCCGTCAGGAGTAAGTTTATGACCGTAACTTTACAATACAGCTTTTTTGTCCTATTGAGACATTGGTACCCTTGTGAAATAGTGAAATAACATTTGTACAGAAAACAACATCAGGTATGAAGACTTAATTTTAATATTTTGTAATTTGCTTTTGCTACAGTTATATTACAATATTTAAACACATGGTATTTGAAACTTCTACGAAATTATAAATCCCAAACATCTGTTTTTCTATCAGATCGCTTTTATATATGCACACTTATTTTGTTAAAACCTCGGGTAAGTGTCACGTCCCGACCATATCGTGTTCGTTTTTCTTGGGGCTTCTCTCTTATACCTGCCTTCATTCAATACACATCAGTCCTTTTGAGGATTTTTTAACCACAATAATTGTTTTTTTTTTTAAATTAAAATGTACATATTATTAACACATTATAAATCAGTCACAATTCCCAGGACATTTTCCAAAAAAGTCCCGGGACGTCTCAACACAGAATCCCTAGTTGTGAGTTTGTTAGAATAAACGTCAAAGGATATAAATAATAATAATGATAATAGACTAAGAAGGATTCCTTTATTATTTACGCGCCTCTGGAGTCAGATGTCAAAGAGATTTATTTATATCACTAAAAGGAGTAAAACGATAAACATGATTCGCATTAGCTGCCGCGGTTTTTTTTTCTCAAAAATAACATTTTTCTTTTTAATAGTGAAGTACAAAAACCAGCCTCATTTAAGATACTGAAACATTCGTGAAATTGGAAGAAAATAAGAAATGAATGTAGCTCGTAATTCCTACTTTTGACCCAAGAGTTCTTGTATGCCACCGGCAGTCAAAAACATTTTCTTAGTTTGCTTAAAACTTATATCTTCCGTTCCTCATATCAAAGAAATGGCCACAACACGATGCCTCCAAATCTGCAGTGAAGTGACAATACTTAGAATTCTTTCCTTTTAATTATAGGTAAAGTAAACTCAACTCTTTTAAAAACCGCGTAAAAAAGCGATAGACTTAGGATAAAAATTGAAAATTCGAATTTAAAAACCGTGTTATTCGAAAAAATAACAACTTTATGGTATTATAAAATGGTGTCGAAAATGTAATAATAAAGACCCAATAAGTGAATCACACAAAATTTAATTTATAATATTTATTTTGATTTGGCAAAAATAATACTATTCATCTCTATTTGATTATATGCGGAGATCTTTATGAGGGACTGGAAATAAATCGTGTTTACCGCTAGAAACGTCTGCCACGTCTAATGTTTGTTATTACTGTCTTGTGTTGTTGATTTTTTTTGTTATTAGTTAAACCGCAATACGCTAATAAAATAAACAATTCTTGTAAGACTATATGATTTGTTCATTTTAGTGGACCGCGTTACTTAAAAATCGTGTAAAAAAAAATGATTACAGATTCGGTTTTTATTTTGAAAGCATCACAAAGTTACTATATGTAATTTGACATATAAACTAATATACTACACTACCCAGAATTACGCGCTGGCTTGAAATATTCGCCGCAAACCTCCTAATTGCACGGTCGCACACCATTGTCGTTACTACGAGACGGTCGTCTGTGCCGCGCATACATTAGCGTATGTATATTTAACACGTGCCAGGCTATACACGAATAGCGAGCGACTGTCTATGTGTGGGATTTTGGGTCGCTTTGCATTTTATCACTTGGTAACTAAATATTTCGTCAACATTTTTTGACGTGACAACGTCTTATAAATCGATGACGCCCGCTGCACGCACGAAAAAACATGACTCATTGTCCCGTTTGTTGCGTTACGCCAAAGGCAAGCGTGCGAGCGAGAGCGCGGATAAGCGATAGAGAGGCACGATCGGCCTACCGTTCGGATTGTGCCGCATCTATCTCTAGCACATTGTTACTTGTAAATAAACTGTTCATCAAAGTAATAAACATATTTGAATTAATGAGTGCGAATAAAATATATCAATAAAAAATTGTAGATTTCATTTCACTCCTTCTTCGTATCCATACAAAATAATGATAATTCAATAAAAATGATTCCATTTTATTCATAAAAGTATGCAATCATTTCATCAATGTTTTCTTATGACGTTGTCACGTTAAACTATCGTCCGTAAACCGACTTTACAGACAACCAATTTTTTTTTGAAAAACTAAGAGAAGGAAGAAACTTTGTTTTGCATTATTTGCAGAAAAAACCAAATCCCTAATTTTGTATGAGATTCACACCCCCAATAACACTACCCCGAACTACACGGTCCCGACTTTAGTGTAAATGGAGGTTTTACTGTATTGTTCTTTTTTAAGCCAATGTCTGACCCTAATGTTGATCATATAAATTTCTAATGGAAAGCTTATTTAAACGGAAGCTTTCTACAAGAAATGATTGATATTCAGATACACAACATCTATTGTTTCGAAAGAGTTAGAATAACGAGATAGAATTAGCTGATCGCTCCCGTTTCAATGATCCTTTATTATCTGGTGGGTGGGAGAGAATTTAAGACAACAATCTATGCCTTTAAACAACCCTTTGAAGACTCCCTTAAATTATTTACCTGCCGTACATTAGTAATAACACATTGAAGAACATTGTTTTTATGATTTATTAAGCAAAATTACTTCAAGATACTTCATTGAAACTTCATAAAAATCTTCATTGAAAAATTCTACAGAAACAACCCAATAAAGTATGTAAGTTCTTCATATGAACGCAAACGTCTCAAACAAATCAGTAACGCTTAACGGCTGATCTGCGTAAGCCGATTACACTGATTATAATATTATTATAAGGCGTACATAGTAATTATCCGATTATGGCGGCCGGTTATATTCCGCCCTTGGGGGCACGAAAAGTTCAAAGTTGAAATAAACAAGAGCGGACGGGGGGAGGAGCTTTGCATGTTTGAAAGCTTCCATTAAATTAAAGTGAATTCAAATTTTTCGAGTGGGCAGAACTTTTTCACCCGTTTAGCAGAATTTAGTGCTGTTAATGCTATGAATTGAAAATTAAAAAATAAGCAAGAAGTAAAACATCCCCCGTAAGTAATTGTACATTTTTTAACAATACAAAATCAGCTAAATATTTTTTTATTAATAAGATATGTACAATATATTTTTAAAATTCGTTTCAAGATATAGGACTAAACGCTTAAGTGGTTCAGATTTACAAATGTTCAAATTGTAACTATGCATAAGGGTTACGAGCACAATGGTATGAATTACATGCTGAATTTTAATAGACAACATGTTAAATCATAAAATTAATACAACTAATTGTGCATCGTATTTTTCTTTCATAAAAGTTTAAGTACGAAAGATATTCCAGTGCCTATAAATCAGAGCTGTGGAGCTGTGTAAAAAAAAGGCGACTCCGACTCCGAATAATTATATATATATACGCATTCCATCAGATCATCTTTAGTCAACCAAGCATGCAATGTCGACACTAAGGACTATTGTGGTTTGAATACACATCATTAAATATATTTTTTTGAATGTTTCGAGCCGCTCATTTTTCACGACTTCAACTCCGGCCAAAACACCGCGACTCCACAACTCTTGACTCCACAGCCCTGCTATAAATGCATACCGAAGAAATAAAATTTATTTCGTTCAATTTACTGTAAATTTTTACCTCATTCGTCAAATTATATAAAGAAAAACGCTTAAAAATGATTACTTAATAGGAAAACTTGACCAGAATTTTATTTATTATATTTTGAAACAATTACCAATAGATAAATTATATATTTTGTACAAATAAATTAATCCCAGATACTGTTATCAATAGAAAGGGTCCCACACTCAATAATTGGGTACTCTTATCCGCATGTTGTGTTGTTTCATTTTATGAATGAACAAAAAATCAAAACCACGAAAGTACGGATCAATTAAAAATTTAAAAACAATAAATTTAAATCAACATTTATAATGTCTCCAAGCACGCGATTATAAAGACGTTCTATTGTACTGTCTGCACACAAACAACATTACGCTTCCAATAGAATATTTGCATCATAATTTATTGGATAGTAAATTCTATTATAATTGTTTACGTCATTTAGACTATTTGCACGCCATCTAAACAAAAATAAATAGTAGACTATTCAATGTAAGGCAATTAAAGTAGATTATTTATTTTTCAATTAATGATCAACCAGGCAACAGAATATACTTTCACGTTCGTAAATATTAATAGCTTTCAGTGTAATATTAAACTTTTTTGAAATTATGGTACCATAAAATTTTGTTGAGGTACGTTACAATTAGATAAAGAAGATTGTTTATTGCAACAATAATAAATACAAAAAATGTATTAAATCAGTCGTCGGCAACCGTTTTTATGTATCGTTACTGTTTTGGGTGAAGTTGGCAATTAACAGATTGATAGTTTTAAGTTAACGGTAAATGAAAAATTTCAGCCTTTGCGGCAAAGCTCGTGCTTCGATATTTTACGTTACATAGATTTACATTTTGCCGACAGCGAGGTCGTATTTCAGTAAGACAGTATCACACACCACCTCCTCTTCTTGCCGTCCAACAGCACCGCAGTTATGTACGATGTGATAAGTATCTTTTTTTACTGAAAATTATATTTAAATTAACATATCTCAGACCACGGACCGCTGGCTATCCACAACTGGTGTAAGAAAATAAGATTGGTTATTTTTTATGTATGTTATGTATTGCTTCTTGCATTGCTAACCTGAACTCATGTTTCCTTAGTTAAGTCCGCAACAACGCCAACGCCATGATTTATGGTTACACGCGATGTAGATCTAACATGAAACCATCGCCTCCCGGTCCCTGGCTTCCAACAGCATGATAAATTCAGGATTTTAAAAAACTATTGAGTCACCGCACGAAAAATCAGATGGCAACACATGAGATTAAAATAATATGAATATAAAATCATAATTTGGCCAGCGAAATGTATTCAGTTCAAAATAGCATAGA
Organism: Himalopsyche anomala; assembly: GCA_031772345.1. Taxonomy (NCBI): domain Eukaryota; kingdom Metazoa; phylum Arthropoda; class Insecta; order Trichoptera; family Rhyacophilidae; genus Himalopsyche; species Himalopsyche anomala. The sequence goes on from CM062838.1 coordinate 11,376,996, forward strand.
TGGCTGTCAATCATAAATTTAAAATAAAATATTGAATATATGATGTTATTTCTAGAATAAAATAATAGTGCCAGATTTTTTTATTTTGATATTCATATATTTTTAAGCCACGTACGCTCCAAATCCCTGTGGAGTATCTCAAAAAAGTCTTTTTTATGAGAATGATTTGTTTTTAGTCTCGTTTTTACGGAAAATGTTTTTGGTACGAAAGAGTACTTGGGTGGAGTGGATTGTAAGCATGAAATTTTCTGTATGAGGATTCATTCAGGAACAGTTATGGACCACTCGGCTAAAATAATTACTATAATGAATTTATATACAATACATATTCTTAGGATCTTTAACAGAAAACAGATGATTTTAAATATGCAAGCGCGAAGGCTGGCTTAAGACTTGTCGATAATGATTCAATCAATTATCGTTAAAAAATAAAAAAAAATCGTCATGAAACTTTAATGGTAAAATCAGATGATATTACTTTAGCCCAGCATGAGTCAACTGAGCCAAATATCTATAAAACAATTGATATTTCTTTTAAGAGTTAATAATTTTTAACTTAAACTATATAGGTAAAACTATAATAACCCGCCTGTGTGATCGAGTGGTTAACGTCGTTGGCTACCGCTACGAAGGTCACGGGTTCGGATCCCAGTACGAGCAGTTTTATAAATTGATTTTTCAATCGATTTATGAATTTCTGTTCGAAGGCATGGATGTATGTGATGTTTTGAATTCCCCCCTCCCACACATTCCATCCTATGAACGGGGCGTATCGAGAGCGATTAGGTAACCACTAGTCCTGTCCTAGCCCTTTCCTTATATTCCTACTCTCTTTGGAAAAAGAGAGGCTAAGCAACTGAGTAACAAGCAGTTCTCGTAGAAACATTTCTGTTGAGATAAACTCCATTAGAAGTCCATATGCTATATATTGGAAGCGGACATGGTTAAAAAATGTATATATATATATATATTATAGGTAAGTAAATTGTAATTCGCTCGATTAGGGTACTCTTTTGATTAAAAGATCCTCAATTCGATTGAGGTCGTTCGCTGAGATTTCCCTTCTAACTAAGTTTTAAGAAAAAACCCGACTTCTGTTTCATTTGCACTGTACATATCTGATACTTTGTGGAAGAGCCACATTCAAAGGGCCAAAGAGCCGCAGTTTGCCGACCACTGCTGTAGCCGAATAAAATATTATTGACTTTTGTCCGTATAGATAATTTCAAATGTGTTTATTCATTATGAATCGATATATCAAATTAAATTGATCATTGACCTTCTATCCTATCCAATTCTAAATATCATCCGAGAAAACCCAGATAAGAATATCAATCATAAGCCACTCCAGATCAACTCAAAGAGAAAAGACATTACAAATATTCATGTCCAAGATGTCAAATTTTATATTAAACCACTACACCACATTAGACTACAAACGGGGAGCAAATATTCAAGAAGGGATTTGTCACAAATTTTGAAAAATTCCATTTAATATCAGTTCTGATAGTCCATAATAAAATCTATTAATGAAATATAATAATTTTTTTTTTTTTTCGATAAACTTGTTTTCCTTTCTGCATCACACCGAAGACGATATCTCCTCAATGATACAGATAAGATACATGTTTTTAGGCACAATTTGATAGGCAACAATAATAATAATTAAAAATATAAAGATATTAATAAAGGTTAATTAAATACATTGAATTGGTATAACTACACGTAAAAAAATAATTAAATAATAATAAGCAAGAATGATAGTTAATGGCACTAATGAGACAACTTTTAATTTTGAAACAGATATAATATGATTAAGGATACGTTGATAGCTATTTCGACTTTCACCATCGTTAGAACTATTCTTCTGTTCTATAGTGAACTATAGTTCTGACGATGGCGAAAGCCGAAATAGCTATCAACGTATAACATATAAAAAACTGTAGAACTGAAATACTTAGATATTTTTACCCTATTAAAGTTTTTTCACATTAAAATTGAATCATAAACTTGACACATTCAAGCAAACTGTGATTTCTTCAACATTCAAATAATCATTTCTCAAGCTCTGTATTTGTGTGACATATCAAGTTTATTAACAGTGTCATTCCATTATATTATATTCTCATTGAAGTATTTTTGTGTTTTTTGTCCCAATAGTTTAATCTAATACTTACTCGAGTGTTATAATTCATTTGGCTAACAAACTGTGTACCTAATTCACTGTACATCATATTTATCATGACTATGATTATATTTTTTTAACTTTATTTTTAATTAATAAATAGTGTATCAAACGTAAACTATTATTTGCCGCCATTGTCTTGTCAAGATGATTTTATAACAAGTACATAAAACATGCACGCAGTGTCTATGAAAAATTAATAACATTAAATATTGTTACTTACGGTTATATCGAGGGGTTCATCCTCGGGTGTCAATGCGAGGGACGACTTTCTATGGCCGATCCTGGCACCAGGAGACCCTCCTGAACTTCCTGAAATTAAAAAATAATAACTCAACTTAGTACTTTTATTAGCGACTTAATAATGTGACGTTCATGCTGGACTTTTTCAAGCATAAACAAAGCGGTCCTGATTACTTTATATAACAGTGGAAATTAACTTTATACCATTAATAAAATGTTTCCAGCAATAATTAATATGAAAAAAATCATAATCAATCATTCAATTACATGTTTAATTCCAAACATCACGCTCTTTACCCTTATATGGGAAACAACATTTTAGTATTTGAACAACGTAAAAGTTTACACACTGGTCAACGTTGTTGGCTTCCGCGATTGATCTCATGGGTTCGATCCCCAGTACGAACAGCATTTGTATAATAAGTTTATGTTCGAAGAAATAGGTGGTGTCTGAAAATATTCCCTCCAATACTTCCAACGTAGTGTAGTTAGAATGATTTGCTAACTACTAGTACCGTTCAAGCCCTATTCTCTTATCTTATCACATATTCTCTTCGAAAAATAAGTTTGTGAAATTGAGTAGCAAACAGTTCTCGTAGGAAAACTTCAGTTAAGACACTTCCATTAGGAGGCGATATGCTCCAAATTGAGAGCGGACATAATTTAAAAAAAATACATTCCGGCATTTCAACGAAAATCGAAAATAAAAAATAAATATATCGACTGTGGAAAGGAAAAAGGACGTAACCCACACATATAAAATTTTACAACAGGCGCTAAAAACGTGTTTTGATGATTTTGTGACATATGCAAATTATGAATTATACACAACCTTGAAATGCATGGATACTTCTTAACTGGTGTTTAATTGACATAATCTAATATTAATTCAAGAAATTGTCTCGGAAAAACTTTTATTTCAGTGTTTTTTCTTGGTTTTAATTTTTTACAAGGTCATCTTTTTCAAACTTAAAAGCTAAATTTAGATACTAATTCGGCATTTGCAGCTTTCATCCTTTTGATAGAATGTGTGTCACGTTGTATACATTGTGATAATCGAAAAAAAGCTGTTTTAGAAAAATGAAGGTTACGTCCTTTTTCCTTTCCACAGACGATATGTATATAATTCGTCGGTATATTGCCAGAAAACGTCGAAAATTGGGTTTTTTGAGTAATGGTTGCAGATCGATAGATTTAAACACATTATATAGTATCAAAAAACAAGCAGACTTGTATCGAATTTATTTGTTCCGATATAAAAAAATAAGTAATACGAACTAAGTTTATTTCGTTGGCAGTTATTACTTAGATAACTTAACGCTTTTTAGCTGTACGATTTCTTATGACTACAGTTACCCAAAAACATTTAGAACGCTTAAACGTTTTTGAACTCGAAACCAATTTTGGTCAATTGTTGTTTATTTATTTGTCTTATTGTCTACCGCCTAGCTACATTTCAGTTCGTTTTGAATTAGTCGATTATCTCCAAAAAACGGGGTTTGACTTGACGTTTTATGGTAGAATATCGACGATATACTTGGAAGACTAAATATTTTCAACAAGGTGTTAATTTCCGCCCAATAATATATTCGATGCAAAAATAGTAATTTTACGACGAATAAATTAGGTTGTTTTTTAAATTTAACTTCGAAATAGTATGAAAGCTGAGCAGATGCGCAGCGTTTGAAGATATTTATTATGAAAACAACTCGTAGAGTGCGCCACAAATTTCAACATCATCAAAAGAATTCTCGCCTACGTCTACTTTGAATTTTGATACATATTATTATCGTTTGGTATAGATTCAAGTATTCATACACCAGTTAAATTGAAGGATTTCAGAAAATAACTAACAATTTAGATTTTGTTATTTGTGGTATACGAATCGAATGATTTGAATTGATTAAACAGCCGTAAACACTATACAATACATTGTTTAAATAATGTCAGTAACATATGCAAAAAACACCCACTGTTTTTTTTTATTCCTGAAAAAAATACCAGTATAAAATTTGCTGATTTTATAGGGTTCAGTTACCTATGATTGACTATGTCGATAACTGTTGTCACTCTTCGAACAAGGTTACTGGTATAAATGTTTAGGTTATGTTTTTATTTAATCGCTTTTATGGACTTCACTGTCAATTCTTTAGCTCTTTATATTTACTAGTTCTACATTTTTAAATAAAGGTCACAACATGAACATTAAGTGGTTAGGTTTAGTTTGTTTTTCTTTCGTCGTATATCAGCGCAAATTCTAAGCGGAAAGAAAGGCATCGTATAAAAGAGCACTTAATATAAAATTAAAAATAACTTTGATTATTCCACGTATTATGCTACTAACTGTGACACGTGTTTCGCCTTTTTCAGAAGCATGCTCAGACTTACTATCGCAAAGTTTGCTTAAGTAATGAAGCAAGATTGATTCTAAAATTTTAAATTATGAAATTACAAAATGGAAATTGGGTTTTTTTTCCTTTTAAGGGAAGCAAGGGGGGGTGATAGAATCGAAATAAAGCGAACAAATAATGATTCTTACTAGCTGCAATCAATCAGATTGGGATTTTTCCCATTTAAGGGAAGCAAGGAGGGGGTTATAGAATCGAAACAAAGCAAACAAATATAATCATACTACTAATGACGTTAAACATTACAAACTATTAAACTAATGAGCTGCAATCAATCAGATAGGTTGGTGATTACTCTATTAATTGGAAACAATGTAAGTTATGACGAACAACCTGTCCTATTAAGAATATTATTTCTTTTTTGTTAAGAGTTTTATTTATTTCTAAAAATTCTAAGCTATTCATCTTCAAACCCTTTTTATTTACTCGTTTTAATCATTACTTAAGCAAACCTTGCGATAGTAAGTCTGAGGATGCCTCTGAAAGAGGCGAAACACGCGACACAGTTAATAGCACACTACGTGGAATAATCAAAGTTATTTTAAATTTTATATTAAAATGAACTTCCACAAAGTTACCGCCGAAATCATCGAAAGTATTAAAAAAGCACTTGTTTGTACTAGCCCCAAATTTTCGTATCAGAACCGATTTCGCTCATAATGAGCATTATCAATGGATAAAAATGTAAAATGATTCAAGGCTATTTATACAGTAAAAGTAAGACTTTATAACAAGATATAACAAACAATTGGTAAGAGAAATATGAAAAAAAATGATAAAAACACATAATGATAAAAAATATTAAAGAATGTTACTAAATTATACGACCTCATACAAATTATCTGAAATTATTAAAAATGCTGTAAACCGGTCCAGATATTGAATAAAAAATGTCTAATTGGTGTTTTTTTTTTTTTTAATAAATGCCTTTCCATCAAGAATTGACAGCGAACCATTTAAAAATTGGTAAGTGCGATGGTGTATGACAGAAAAAAAAACTAAACTTAATAAGTAAAGTACCAAGTTTACGTAATGAGCAAAACCAGTCAAGATCTATGTTGATAAATGTGGAATTATTACGAATAATTAGTTTAACCGTTTGAATACCGCGCAAATAAATCATTAATATGTCTCAGAGATACTGCGTGTTTTTGAGAAAAATAATTTTGACTAATATACACTCGATTTCGATGTTTTGAACACCTATATTGATTCAGTATAGAAAGTACTACACATATTCATCAAACTATTGCTTATATTCTATTAGAATACCGAGTATTTGATTTTTTAAATGTCTTGGACATCCGTGTTCGCTTGCATATGATCCGGACACCTGCGTCCGTTTGGCATTCAAGTGGTTAAGCAAAGAATTTATAGTGACGTCTTTAAAAGTAATGAAATAAATAAACAAACAAAAATGAATCCTTATTCGTAAGACGACAATAACATTATAATAAAACATGATGTTGTGGACACGTCCCGTGAAATGTGTGACTTGAAATGTCACGTGAAAATGTTCTAAAAAGTGTACATCGTAAAATCACGACATCACATTTTGAAAAAGGCTGCCTTTCTGTCATTCCGGCTGGGACAACAGCCCTAAGAAAACGGCTGGGTCGAGAAGACGGACCCGAAAAACTTTTGAAGCGAAAATTCTTTCATCTTTGCTTACAGAGCGAGCTCATCCAAGTGAATGTTGTATAAAATATTCACCCTGTGAAGATTGTCAATATTGAATACTGGCTATTAAATAAAGAGTTTATTTTTAAATATTGCGTTTAAATACTAAACGAAAGTTTGAGTATATCACTATCACAGTTTACGTAAAAACACAGCTATTGAATTTTAATTTCAATTACAATGTTCACAGACTTCTTCATTAAAAGAACAATTTAAAAATATTTTTTTTAAACCATGTCCGCTCTCAATGTGGAGCATATGGACTCCTAATGGAGTTTGTCTCAACAGAAGTGATTCTACGAGAACTGCTTGTTACTCAGTTGCTCAACCTCTCTTTTTCCGAAGAGAGTACGGATAGAAGGATAGGGCTAGGACTGGGATTAGTGGTAAGCTAATCGCTCTCGATACGCCCCGTCCATAGGATAGGATAGGCGAGAGGGGGGGGGGGATTAAAAACATCACATACATCCATGCCTTTGAACATAAATTCATAAATCGATTGAAAAATCAATTTATAAAACTGTCCGTACCGGGATTTGAACCTGGGCCCTCCGTAGCCGAAGCCAACAACGTTGACCACTCGACCACACAGGCGGCATATTAATAAAATATGAAAACATAAATAACTTCAAAAATAAACAAATTCATTGCGTATTTATATTTTTAACTTTATAGATATTATTTTTTTATTTACCATATCCACTCCTAATGTAGAGTATATGGACTCCTAATGAAGTTTATTTGAACCACCAGTGTCACACCTGTAATGGCTACGAATAATAACTTATACCACAAAAACAAACTTAAAACCAGAGACCACGCATCAGCCTACGCCCCGGTAAATCCGAGACGTTACGCGAGAAAAGCAGCATCAATATACACCAGAAGAAAAGGGAAATTGGAGCACGGTTCCACCGGCCCCAGAATTTGATGTTTATATGTCTATCGATCAAAATATATCAATAGAAGCGTTTCTACGAGAAATACTTGATACTCATTTGTTTAATCTCTTTTTTCTGAAGAAAGTAAAAAAAGAAGGATATTGCTAGAATATGACTATTGGTTAGCTAATTCAAGGCATCATTAACACCCATGCCTTCGAACAGAAATTCAAAAACCGATTGAAAAATCAATTTATTAAACTGTCCGTACTGGAATTTGAACCTTTTTCCCCCGTAACCGAAAACAACGACGTTGAACACTCGACTAAGCAGAAGAATATTGCTATTTTTTTTGTATTATATTATACTATTTTTTCACCATGTGATTATGCAATTGAAGGCTCGGTTAAAAATGTAATTTCGATGATGATTCACAAAGAGGCAAAAGACGTGTCTCAGTTTGTAGAACAACATTTAATTTATATTTTCGTAAAGTTCTTTCAAGCGAAATAATTAATAATATCAAAGTATAAGATTTAAAAATGTTATTATCTGGTGGTGAAGATGTTTTTTTTTAATATTGTATCGGTACTCTTTAAGAACCTTTTTTAATATTATTTTCTGAGCATATCTACTTACAATCAAACTGTCTACATTATACACAAAGAGGTCGTTAAACTGTATTTTTTGATACAATATAAAAGTTGAAAGTGGTAAAGCCGCGCTGTGCCACTGAAAGCTCTCTGTTAACCGTAAAAGCTATGCCGCGCTTTAATGGGAAAGCTTTGGCTTTGAACACAAATAGCATGAAATAATGTATTTTTTTATACAGAAAGTCTTCAAAGCGATAGTTTTTTTTCCGAACCAGAACAATTAATAAATAGAGCAATTACTTTTCACAAAAAATACACAAAGCTATGTATCTATTTTTTATAAAACAATGGCAAAAGCCAAAGCAATTTTTATTTGGAAACAATGCCAATTTTTCTGGGTTTTTTTTTTAATTTGATGTGGGCTATCGAGAGGTGAAGTGAGCCAACTAGTAAAACTTTTTCCTTGGACTTAAAGTACAATCACGTCTTTATTTGTCGTGGTGTGTTTTGGGGGAGATAACACTATTGCAGTGTGTATAAACCAGGACTTTGGAGTCGGAGTCGGAGTCGCGGAGTCGCGGTATTTTGGCCGGAGTCGGAGTCGTGAAAAATGAGCGGCTCGATTTTTTTTTTTGAAAAATATATTTAATGATGTGTATTTAAACAAAACTAGCTGTAAGCCCGTTGACCTCAACGGGGGGATTTTTGTTGCATTTTTAAGTAGTCAGAAAATTACAAACCTATTTATTGAATAAGCCAGAGATTCTAAAAATAAAATAAATATATCGGGACATATATCGACAGCCCTGCCCTGTAGTATTTAAATTGTAAATTATTAAATCTTTGGAATAATGTTCAAGTTTGCTAACAATCATTTTTCATAGTAGCATAAATCGATCTCGGCGCATATATCGACAGCCCTGCAGTTTTTAAATTGTAAATTATAAAATTTTTGGAATAATGTTCAAAGTTGCTAACAATCATTTTTCGTAGTATATATTTTATTTAACTAATTTTCAAGTACGCTAACAAAAATATTTCGTAGAAAAAGAAAAAGACCCGAGGACATCAGTACGCACACATTTGTGAATAGTTAAATGTGATTTGTGAAAAGTGATTATTTTATCGACTATTAATATATAGATTTTGGAATTTTTAGAATAATCTAATATATTCTAATTTTTAGAATAATTTAATATCTACTTTTTTTCACTTCAATGGAATGTGAGAAAAAAGTCGGAAAATAAATGGGCAAAGAATTAAATTATATTTATATAAAAAATGCAATTTTCACATGCAAAATATTATAAATTAATTGGACATTTTATCAAAACAAAATAACAATCATTTTTCATAGTAGCATAAATCGATCTCGGCGCATATATCGACAGCCCTGCAGTTTTTAAATTGTAAATTATAAAATTTTTGGAATAATGTTCAAGGTTGCTAACAATCATTTTTCGTAGTATATATTTTATTTAACTAATTTTCAAGTACGCTAATAAAAATATTTCGTAGAAAAAGAAAAAGACCCGAGGACATCAGTACGCACACATTTGTGAATTGTTAAATGTGATTTGTGAAAAGTGATTATTTTATCGACTATTAATATATAGATTTTGGAATTTTTAGAATAATTTAATATCTACTTTTTTTTCACTTCAATGGAATGTGAGAAAAAAGTCGGAAAATAAATGGGCAAAGAATAAAATTATATTTATATAAAAAATGCAATTTTCACATGCAAAATATTATAAATTAATTGGACATTTTATCAAAAGAAAATGATCAAAATTTTGACTTATTCTCCAAATAGAACTTGTTTTTTAGAATATATATATATAATGATTTTTACTGACGTTATTTTATAACTCATACTGAAACTATGCTTTCGCCAACAACTAACTATACCACGTATGTACCTAGATTAAAAACAAATCTTGAAATAATTGCGTCTTATATTTATTTTTTGAAAAACATATTTCGCTAGTCAATCGGATTTTGTTATTTTGGTAGCATTTATTTTCATACGATCAAGATGTACTGTGATTTAAAAAGAAAATTTTCAAAAAAAAAATATGTTATAAACCCAAAAAGAAGCGCTCTAGGCTAGATTCGAACCAAGTTCCTACAGATTATCAGCCGAGCGGCTTACCGCTAGGGTACAGGGGAATAACGAACGGTTCGTAAAATAAAATATATATAACTAGCTGGCCCGACGAACTTCGTACCGCCTCAGAATCAATAAATGTTGTGTTCATTTATTGGATGAATTAAATTCAGTTTGAATGAATACTCAAAATGAATTAAGTTCAATAAATGTCGATAGTCGATAGATTTAAAGGAATGCAGTAGATCAACGATTTGATTTTGAATTGTGAAGTTTAAATGATCCATATCTTTTTTCTTAGCCCCAAGAATTGCTCGTTCACTCGACCAATTGTGATTTTTGTGATTAGATGTTTGGGAACATTTTGTTGATGAAGCCGTCCTTCGTTGAGACGAAATTGCAAAAATTCGGCGGAATCGAAATCAATCCGTTCGATTCGTCAACAGGAACACGGCCGTTACCGACGATAGTCAGCAATTGCTTGGAGAAATCTTCGGCAGATGGATCGTTTAAAAATGCAACTCGCATGTTTATCGTTAGCTGAAGTTTCTTCACATAGCGCCACAGAGTCGATGTTTTGAGGCAAGCGTTTATTTCATCGGCAGCGGTCGATCTTGGAATGACTGGTAGTGTTTGGCGGAAATCGCCAGATATTTAAATCATTGCGCCTTCAAAACATCTTAAGTCATTGCACAGATATTCGATTGAGTGCTTACTTTTCTGGTTTGTGCGTCTTTGTGAATTTATCCCAGGTGATTATTTTACTTTCTACCATAACTTTTGTCATTGCTGTGTGTTTCGCAATCTTTCATGTCAGTTTTTCAGTCGTTTAAATGTTTAAAGGATATTTCAGCACTGAATGAGCCGTTTGCCATCCTTCTATCAACGTGGCCGCTATTCCAGAAGACGAAACTGCTACAGCAATTATATATCTTCCCAGTCCCACGATGTGGCGTTGGCATTCCTAACTTGACTAACAAAATGCCTAACATGAGGTAACACATGTCTACAATCTAAATCAAAGCCTGGTTATTTATCTCTTCATTCATCTCGAGATCGGGATTCCCTGAACTGACACGAATTCGATGTAAAATGTCTTCCGACATGTCATCCTTGTACTTGTTCCACAGTTCACATGGATTCGATGTGATGCATGTCAAAATAATTATAGAAAATAATGTGCGTATCTGACTGGGAGATTCAGAAACAATTTCTTCAGTGATGTCCCAATAAGTATCATTTTCAAGCAAATTGAGCTGTTGACATGCAAGTAGAAAGAAGCATTCGTCATTTTCGGATGTACTGTGTAAATACGACTAAGAGCATCAGTAGTCATTCGGGTGATCAGGAACCGCATCGCTTTGCTTTTGAAGTTAAAATTTCTTCGATATAGCGTTCCAAGTGTAATAACGTGTCATCTCAGAGTAAAGCAACGTTCGTGCAAAATATTGTTGTCAAAAATTTATCATACCTAATTATAAACATAACCTTATTTCAATATTTTCCGATTTTCTTTCGTTTTCATTTCATATCATCGATTTCTTTTATTCTAATCCATATTCTAAATTTAAAATTATTTATGAAGCAAAAACAAACAAATATATAAAACAGTGCGAACTGGTGGATTTTTCTGAAACCAGCACACGACATTTAAGCATTTGAAGCTGTTTGTTCTCTATTTGAAAACTGTCACTGTATGACGATATTAATTTTCTTCATAATTTATTTTCCGTGATATTTTTCCGATGTTTTAATGCTTATTCTGCTATTCTAGGTAAATACGAATTTTATAAATCAAATATCATTGAAATCCTTGCAGTAATTCTCGAGATATACGTGGTGTAAATAACCCCACTTTGTTTTATATATATAGATATGCAAGGTTCCAATTTCAAACGAAATTTAATATATAGTTTCTATTTTTATCGCTGCCGATAATTGTGACGTTAGCTCTCATTGTTTGACATATCGTTCCATTTTCAAATTTTTATTTTAAATACACTATTTTTATCGCCTTGATATTTATGACGTTAGCTCAGTTGATAGAGAGCTCGACTGGTAATCCAGAGTTCTGTGTTCGATCCACGGTCGCGGCGTTTTTTTGTATGAAATTTTTTCAGCGATTTGATTTGTTTCGTCAAATAATAAACAGTGTATTGGGAAAATATGTCTTTAGTATGAATAAAAAAAATAATTAATGGCGACAGCGGGGCAGGATGGGGGGGGGAGGAGGACCGTCTTTCTTGACGTCATCGAAAAGGCGAAATCGCGACCATATACAAACGAAAAAAGTATGTATTTGGTATGAATAAAAAAATGGTGACAGCGGGGCTGGGGCGGAGGAGGGGGAGGGAAAATCGGGGACAATTTACAGACGGACAGACGGACGGACATTATCGACTATTAATATATAGACTAGCTGTAAGCCCGTTGACCTCAACGGAAGGATTTTTGTTGCATTTTTAAGTAGTCAGAAAATTACAAACCTATTTATTGAATAAGCCAGAAATAATAAAAATAAAATAAATATATCTCGGGGCATATATCGACAGCATGCCCTGTTGTATTTAAATTGTAAATTATTTAATTTTTGGAATAATGTTGAGTTTGCTAACAATTATTTTTCCTATTAGCAGAAATATACCTCGTAAATTACCTAATTTTTGGAATAATGTTTAAGTTTGCTAACATTTTTTTTCGTAGTGACAGAAATTTCGTAAAATACTAAATCTTTGGAATAATGTTCAAGTTTGCTAACAATCATTTTTCATAGTAGCATAAATCGACCTCGGCGCATATATCGACAGCCCTGCAGTTTTAAATTGTAAATTACTTCATTTTTGAAATAATGTTTAAGTTTGCTAATAATCATTTTTCACATGCAAAATGGTATAAATTAATTGCACATTTTATCAAAACAAAATTATCAAAATGTTGACTGATTCTCCAAACAGAACTTGTTTTTTAAAATATATATAATGATTTTTACTGAAGTTATTTTATTACACATACTGAAATTATGCTTTCGCCAACAACTAACTATACCACGTATGTACCTAGATTAAAAACAAATCTTGAAATAATTGCGTCTTATATTTATTTTTTGAAAAACATATTTCGCTAGTCAATCGGATTTTGTTATTTTGGTAGCATTTATTTTCATACGATCAAGATGTACTGTGATTTAAAAAGAAAATTTTCAAAAAAAAAAATGTTATAAACCCAAAAAGAAGCGCTCTAGGCTAGATTCGAACCAAGTTCCTACAGATTACCAGCCGAGCGGCTTACCGCTAGGGTACAGCAGAATGTGGGAAATCGCGTAAAATAAAACATATAATATTCATGCTGTTTTTTAAATAAAAAACGAAAGGTTCCATTTTCAAACGAAATTTAATATATATTATATATTTTCATCGTTTCTGATAATTGTGACGTTAGCTCAGTTGACAAAGAGCTCGGCTGATAATTCATAATTATGGGATCGATCGACGGTCGCGGCGCTTTTTTGTATGAGAATCCAAATTTTCAGCCATTTGATAATTCAACTGTTTATGTATGCATGTGAAGTATGCGTATTTTGGAATTTTTAGAATAATTTAAATGTGTGCTTAATATATATAATTAAATCAGATCGATGCTGACAGTTGTTCGTTTGCCCGAGCGGTAACGATTTCAACTCATAATCCAGAAGCGATGGTTCGAACCACGGCCGCGGCGCTTTTTTGTATGAGAATTCAAATTTTCAGCCATTGATTCGTTTCGTCAAATAACAGTGTATTAATTAATGGCGACAGCGGGATGGGGTGGGGGGGGAGGAGGACCGTCTTTCTTGACGTCATCGAAAAGGCGAAATCGCGACCATATACAAACGAAAAAAGTATGTATTTAGTATGAATAAAAAAATGGTTGACAGCGGGGTTGGGGCGGAGGAGGGGGAGGGAAAATCGGGGACAATTTACAGACGGACGGACGGACATTATCGACTATTAATATATAGATAGTCAAAAGTGTTAATATTTCATGCTTGGCTGACTAAGGATGATCTGATGGTAGACATATATATAAGTTAAATGAAATTATTGAAAAAATTCCTCGGAGTCGGAGTCGTTAATTATTTTTAAGCTGGAGTCGGAGTCGTCTTTTTTTCACGCGACACCACAGCCCTGGTATAAACTGAGGTTATAAAAAACAATACACCTTGACTTTGAATGAAGCATGACAAAAACGAGTTCCAAGTGCTAGATAAAATTTGAAACAGTTGTTTTTTAAACGATACAAAAGCATTAAAAAACAATTAATTCATGTTCTACAATATGGTTAAAGAAAGAAAATATGACACACATAGGACATTGCATGAATATATCATCAAAATGCTGTGACGACACCAATTAACTCGGAGTGCATTCGTCACTCAATGTCACTGGGAATCAGTCGCAGATTCCAGTGCAATTTACTCTCAAATCCTTTAGGGCCATAGACCGAGCCCTGGGGCAATTTCTAACCGACGCGAATTCCGCGAGATGTATTACAATATTTAACTGAAAATAAATCCAGATACTTAATAAAACAGAATTTCACCTGACACTCGTATCCCTATAGGGCTGTGTAAATATGTATGTTACGGTAAAATTTTGGAACATTTCTCATTTGTCTGATAATTGTAATGTTTTGACTTGTTAACGTATGTTTCACCGGACCCCAGTTGAAAAACATTGATCTTGAATATAGTTTCCCAACCTGTTTGGCCCCGTGGCCTCCATAGTCGTACAAGTAAGTTTTTGAAGGCTCGGGGATTGAATGATTCCAAAATAGTTTTTAATTCTTTGAACATTTTTCTTTTTACGGATTTCCCAAAATGGAAAAATGTGAGACCATTTTATTTTAACTTTTCTCGGAATTTAAAAATATTTTGTCGTTGCCTGATTTTAAGATCATAGGAGTTTATTAATTTTTCCGTCACCCTTCAAAGCTGTGCTGTGGATCCCCTAAAATTATTTTTTCTCTGTGCCCCCACCCCTTGCAATATGCCGTGGCATCCAGCGGTGTCACCTGGCCGCCGATTGAGAGAACTGAAAGTAGTCAGTATAATATCAGGATAGGCATTGACCATATATTACTATTTACTGATCCCATTTAATAGATTCCTTTACCAAACATAGTGCGAGAGTAATATTTAAAAAAAAACCTTCCCCTGTAAAATTTATAAATTGCCGGTTTCGCGCATTATCAGAAAACATGTATTTATGTGATATTTGCTATCATTCTTACCCACCACTCTGACCTTTAAAATGTGTGCGTAGACGGAGAGATCAGATCATTATAAAAGTTCTTATAAAAGTCCATGTGCTCCTCATCGAAAGCTGGTGTGGTAAAAAAACATATTTTCTTCCACCAACTTACCGTTGACGAGGCCATCGTCTATGCTTTCGGTATCATCAGCGACCGTCGTCTCAACGGTTTCTTCATCTCCAGTGAGTTCCTCCCAAGCGGCAGGAATGTACGAATCTGAAATGCTGTCAGGCTGGAGGTCCATTGGTATGATCATCATGTGATGTCGTCGGTCAAATCATGAACCCAAGATCAGGAACGAAACAACTCTGGAGTCACTTCTGCCTTAAGGATCTATTCACTTCACACGACTTCGAATAACTTTGCATTGTTGAAAATTAGTTCAAAACTTTTGACCGTTACATGCATACCTAAACATGATATGCAATAATATTATAAGCCATCTCCGAATCAATACACTAAAACTATAATATTACATATTGCAAATGTAACCAAATAATTCATATTAATTATTTTTTCTTATCACTTATTTTTTGCAGATAACTGTAATATTTTTATGACCTAGGGCACAAATGAGTTAAATGCTGTCTTAAGTACTTGTTTTTGTATTCTAGTTTATCCTATTATAATTTATTGTATTTATGTGTATATTAACTTTGGAATGGAACAATGACGTAACCCACACATAAAAAAAATACAAAGAGCACAAAAAACTTTTTTTTATGATTTTACGGTAAAGGAAAATTATGATATACAGTGGAACCCCGATCTACCGTTCACGCATTGTTCGTTTTCCCGCATGGTTCGTTTATTTTTCATAGTCCCGGCCAAACACCCATAAGAACAATGTAAAATAAACCCGCATTAACCGTTCCCCGATTTACCGTTTTCCTCGATCTATCGTTCAAATATTTTGGTCCCGTCAAAAATATTATCCCGATTGACCGTTTTCGTTGAATATTTCTCATAAATAATCTTACCTCGCATTTCGTTTTGCTTTTTTTTTCAGTGGAACTTCCGTTCTCTCCCGTTTTCACTATCTATGCATGGATCGTTTATTTTTCACTCGACCAAGACCCCACCCCGTAATAGCAATGTTTAGTAATTCCACGTTAATAATTTCCAGATTTACCGATTTCTTCGATCTATCATCTAAATATTATCGTCCCGTCCCAGTTACTATCTATCCCGATTGACCATTTTTGTGGAATATTTTTTTCGCTCATAAATAATCTTACATTGCATCTGGTTGCGTAAATTTTTCTAACTCAAAAGTCAAAACATAGCAAAAAGGAGTTGAGTTAGAAATGTACGCGATTTTGAAGTGTTTGTTAAAATTTAAGTGCCAAACTGCAAATAGGCTACTTAGTTTGTATTAAACAAGTTAAAAATATATTTATTTGTTCTTTAATTAATAAATAAAATGTAATAAGTAAATGAGTTTTTTTGAAAATTAAACATTTTTTTGGTGTTATTTGAAGATTTCCCGCATTATCGGTTTCCCGCATTATTCGTTCATTTATTACGGTCCCTTGAAAAACGTAGAATCGAGGTTTCACTGTATACACATTCTTTTAGTGCACGAAGACTTATAAACTGGTGTTTAATTGACTTAATCTGATTTTAATTTTACATATTGTTGAAGAATAACCTTTTAAGCCCTTTTTCCTAATTGCAATTTTAACAGGCCCTTCTTTTTCCAAACATTAAAGCTAAATTGAGATACTAAGTTGACATTTGCAGCTTACATCATTTTGATAGTACGTGTTTATTGTATTGTGTAAATTGTGATTATTGAAAAAACTGTGAGTTACGTCCTTTTTCCTTTCCAAAATCGATATATAATATACAGACCAGCGCGATGGATGGATATAACAAACAAAAAATACAGAAATTTAAGTACACAAAAAATACAAATGTATCCAAAATACTGAATTTGAGAATTGTTTAAATTATCTACAAAAAAAAGTGAAACACCTTTTTTTCAGGACTTAGAAATTAAAAAAAAAATTGCTCGCATCTAGGAATTTACATTTTAAAAAATGTAAGGGCTGTTAAGTTCGATGGCTCATTAAAAAAAAATTTGGTCGCTGGATGGTTTCAAAAATTTTTCAAGAATTTTTCACTTCTTACCCTCAATACCGAAACCCTGGGATTTATATCTCAACCCCGGGATTTCGAGATCTGGGATTCCGAGATTGGAGACCCTACTCATAACGTGCTTGTTTTGTGGGTTAAGACCGTTTAAAATAACAAAATAACACGCGGGAAATAACTACAGATGTTCAAAAAAAGTATCTGGTGACTATGGTAGTTTTGGGCCACACATGCAAGCTAAACGTAACTTAAAGGTTGAGTATGGCTGACCTAGAGCAATCGAAAGATTTACACTCCCCCTTGATTTGCGGCCACCTTAAATCCGGGTTAGGTTAGTCTGGAAATTATTATGACGTCTATTTTATCGGCGATAAACCGAGTCTGCTGAAATAGCACTTTAGGCATTGGTAAGAGAAATACTATTTGACCTATCTTTATGCGATAGCCAATGTACATGTATATATATTTTTTTTATCGCGTTTATGTCAGAAGATAATATACGACGTAAGAATTATTTCATATAATGATACCAGTTTAATGGAGATAAAAGAAAATGATAGTTTTAGATAAGAATTTTTCGATTAAAAATGATGAAATATTATGTGGGTTAATGTTAATCCCCCATACACAGAACCACACGTATATTCTATTTTATATTAGAGATACTAATGTCGTTTTTGTTTTATTATAAATTATTGAAACCTCTTACAAAACAATCATCTATAGCAGCGATTTCCAACCTGGGAGGCGTGGACTATTCCAAAAGGAGGCGCGAACAGTCCAAAATTTATCCCCTTTAAAACGTTTCTTTATTACTATATGATATAAAGGATGGAAAGGCGCGAAGATATTTTTTTCTTCAAAGGGAGGCGCAGTAACAAAGGTTAGAAACCATTGATCTATAGCAAATTTTGATAATTATTCGGAAGCCATAAAAAAGTGTGTTTTGTTTACCGCAACCATTTAGCAATGGCAATGAATGATAATTGCTAAATATAGTTTTATAAAAGTTATTTACATTGGAACAATGATATATGACACATACACAGATCTTTGTTTTTCTGAAATTTTACATTATCATTACACAATAGTTTAATCTACAATAACAATAACAAAAAACAGTTTTGGTATGTTGGGAATTTATGAGGCTATAATATTTTTTAAAAAAGATCACATAATAATTGAGCCCATGAGAGGTTAAGTGAGCTAAGTGATATTTTAGGAAAAACTGAGTTGGATACGTTATAATATTCTAAATCTCTCAAAGTATCGCAAAGGTAAGTACACTGCAGTAGTGTTGTCTTACTAAAATAAAAATATACAATCCTTCATAACATCAAGTCAAGTCGTGATTGTACTTAAAAGTCTAATAGAATAGTTTCACCATTTACTAGATGGCTCACTTCAGCTCTCGAGTGCTCATATATAATATAACATATCTTTTTTGTGTTTCGCTGTAAATTTTTGTGAAGTATTAAAAATGAGTTTAGTAGCCAATGTTTACAATGAGCAAAATCGGTCGTAATTACAAATAAATTATGTAGAAAGAGCACAAAAGATATTCATTTTTTTTATTTTCATACAGATTATATAAAACATATATCGTTATTCTACGTAATTGCAATAAGGGTGTTTTTTTGGGAATTACAGTAAAACCCCCATTTACACTATAGTCGGCACCGTGTAATTGGGGGTAGTGTAATTGGGGGTGTGAATCTCATACAAAATTAGGGATTTGGTTTTTATCCGCGGAAAATGCAAAACTAAGATTTCCCTTAGTTTTGCAAAAATAAAAAATATGGGCGAAATATTTAGTTTTTGTAGTAGTAAATATCCCGCACACAGACAGACGACCAGCTATGCGTGTATAGCCTGGCACGTGTTGAATACACAGACGCTAGCCAACATTCTACCGTATGCGCGGCACAGACGGCCTTCTCTTACTAACGACAATATAATGTGACCGTGCAATTGGGGGATTTGTGGCGAATATTTCAAGCCAGCGCGTAATTCGGGGTAGTGTAATTGGGGTTTCCACTGTATATTTTCTCTTTCGATATATTTTCTTCACCGACATTTTGCATGGGTTTTCAATGTTGTATATTATTTTATTCAAGTTTTAACCACTAAAATAAAAATTATTAAAAATTATCTAATCAAACAACCTTCAGTTCGTTCAGAACAGCACATCTTGCATTCGATATGGTGCCCTGAAGCGATAACGAGCGCGACCGAGCCTGACCGAGCTCAGCCGCCGGTTCGACGGGGGGGGGGGGCGACGCCTAACGAACCTGCGTCCGCGGCGTCGGAGAGCTACACCTGCAATTTATGCGACGGCAAATACACGCCGCACGACTGCGAAATGACATTACGTCGGTATATTTTAACGTTAAACCTACATATATACGGTTACCGTCTGGCGAGTTTAGTAGTAAACCTTCGTCAGACGAATTTCTACTAATAAAACTCCAGTGCTTTTTACAGATCAAGATATGCGTCTTTGAAAGCTTACTTAGAAATGTTATTTTGTAAATTAACTTGTTCAGCGATGTTAATTTGACTCGCACATTCTTTCATTTACACATATAATCATTGTAGGCCTTATTTCTCAAGACTAAGCGTACTTTTATTTCTATTTTTTTAATTTTAAAAAATTCGCATATGACGACCGAATCGAGGTATCAACCCTTCAGAGACGAGAGTTTTTTTTTCGATAAAAAAAATTATTTTTTAAGCCGTATTTCTGAAGACACGGATAACTTTTATCCCTAACAAAATTTAAAAAAAAAAAAAAACGCAAAGTCGTTGTATAGAAACCCCGCATGACTATATGGTCATGCTCATCCTTTTATTACCGTGTAATATTGTGTACGGACAGTAGTAAGGACAAAAGTGACCGTATGGGCTCGCAAACATTCGGGGTTGAAATATAGCTAAACGTGAAATTTTCAAAAATATTTACAATTTGACCTCTTTAGATCAACATAATTTCAATTCAAATATATTAGCAAAAAACTGTAAATAATTTGATGTTTTGATAAAAAAATAACTAACAGTTTCAAAAAGTCCATTAAAAAAAAACGGACATTCAAAAAATCGCATGTGCTTTTGGTGGCCGTTTCTGTCCCCGCGGCTGATGACTAACTGAAGTCTGTACCCTTCTTAACCAAATATGACTGAAAGCAACGATATTCAAGTAGAATAAGGATGAATAGTGTGATCAATAGACAACGGTGTTTACTGTGACCATAAGGTGACCCTTGCCTTCAAAAAATAAATCAAAAATCGATTGAAAAAATGATATTGTTATTAAGAATCGAACCCGTGACATCCGTTACGGAAGCCAACGATCTATACCACTACGCAACTTTTTCCCTATGTTATGGTATATGAGGTGTCTCAACAGAAGATTTTTTACGAGAACCGTTTGTTAGTTATTTGCTCAATCTATCTTTTAAAAAAAGAGTGTACAGATAAAAAGATAGGAATAAGACAAAGCTAGTGATCAGCTAATCGCTTTCGCTTCACCCGTTTTTGGCATATAATAGGTGGAAGGTGATTCAATACACAATGGACAAAAATCAATGTATAAAAACTGTCAGTACTGAGATTCGAACCTGTGACCTTCAAGTTCTAACGATGTTGACACTTGACTATACTGCCGGCCACGGCATAACGCCACGTACTCGACAAAAAGTAATTTTCTTGAAATAATGAAACAAAATATGTATTGAAAATACGCTCACATCAGATCGCATACAACAACCAGAGAATGAAAAAAAAAATAGGAAATAGGCAGCCCTCATCAGCTCGTAGATATATATGAAGGGGCTTTCCGTTTGACACACCCTCGTGGATTTACTTGAATGGGCGATCCGTTGTCCGCGTCGTCTTCTTCAGTATTTATGCGTCGGGGAGGGTTACGACGTCGCAGCCGTTAGTGGCAATAGACGAGACGGTATTGGGTTTCGAACGAGGGATCCAATTAGGCTAAATCAACGCGGACATCTCGAAGTGATGTCGCCACCCTACACCACCCCCATCGGACACCAAACTCCCTTTGCGAGAGAGTTTTCGAAACCAAAGTAATAATACTTAGTTTGATTTTGAAAGCGCATTGATTATCCAGTGACTTGATATAAATAGTAATTGTGAAGGGTGATGTAACAAATAAAAAAAACTGTACTTTTTTCAAAGATCTATTTACTTGTGGATAAAAAATAAACAGGGACGTGGATCTTTATCTGTAAATTCCATTCATATTTCTATTATACTACCATCATCATATTATATTACCATGTCCGCTCCCAATGTGGAGCATATGGACTACTAATGGAGTTTATCTCAACAGAAGTGTTTCTACGAGAACTGCTTGTTACTCAGTTGCTCAACCTCTCTTTTTCCTGAGAGAGTAGGAATATAAGGAAAGGGCTAGGACAGGACTAGTGACGCCCCATTCATGGGATAGGATGGATGGGAGGGGGTAATTTAATATATCACATACATCCATGCCTTTGAACAGAAATTCATAAATCGAATGAAAAATCAATTTATAAAACTTCCCGTACTAGGATTCGAACCCGTGACCCCGTAGCGGTAGCCAATGACGTTGACCACACAGGGGGCACTTTGTATTTGTTAAAAATAATTCAACACGTCTATTTTTTCAAACGTTTAATTGACTGTTGGAATAGCCGTAGATTAATATTGGTTTTTTCTTGTTAAGTTTCTACAAAATAATTCGTCTTGTAAAAAACCTTGTTTTGAGATAATAAAGTTTTTCAAATATCGTGAAACGAACTAAAATGAAACGAGGTAGTAAAAAATAAGACAAATAAATAAACAACATAACAGTCTTTAGGTAGGTGTAGAAATAAGAATTTTTCACAATTAAAAAACGTTAAGTTATATATAGTTTTCTGTCAGTAATAACTGTCAACCAAATAAACAATAGATAGCTCGTATTACTTCTTTAACCCTTCCCTTACTATGCAAAAAAGCACAAGCTCCTGAGCTGTGTATCCGTTACACATCAGACAAACAGGAGTGAATCATGATTCCCTCCAGATTGTCTTAGAAATTCGTTTTTTTATGTTTTCTAAACGTATCAATTTTCGGGAATTGCTAAAAAATTTCTCAATCCCGAAATCCCGGAATCGCGTCCATGTCAATCTCGGAATTTCGGGATCAGAAAATCGTACGGGATCCCGGGATTGGATGCCCTAGTTGGCATTAAATAATTGTACCGTCATATACAATATTGTGTTGCAAAAATACCGATAGTGTATTATTTCAAAATACCGGAATACCTGTTTTCGTATGCCATATATTCAGTGCGAAAAAAAGTAATATATTTATAATATATATATCGTATTCAAAAAACAAATAGATTCGTATCAGAAGAGTTCGTCAGCATTCTTTATTTCTTGTTTGTTACTTAGTAAAGTGGCGCATTGAAATAGTTTGATTTGATTTCGTGAAGCTTTCAGCGAAACTTTATGTCTGCTTTACTCGGAGTTTCAAGAATGCACGACGAGTTTGACCATTAGCAAGAAGCTTCATAATTTAGTTGAAGTATTTTACATACAAACTATTCCGAAATCCCTGAATTCCTTGCTCGTGGAAAGGAATACAATATTCGAAGTAATACTTAGAGCAGTGACGTTCATAGACTATGCACCGCCTCTAGGCAAAGTATAAAATAGCGCCCTTACCATTTTTCAAAAAATAAAAAACAAATTTTGGTGGTCCGCAAAACATTTTTTGATTTTTTGGTGGCCGCGGATGTAAAAAGGTTAAGAAACATTGATATGGTGCGAGGGTTGGCAAACTTTTGTTGTAAAAGTGCCAAATATTTTACGTGGGGATTAGTGCGGGCCGCACTTGGGTCACATGTCATTACACTGTAATGACATACATATGTAGACAAATACTTTAATTTTGAAATGCTCGCGGGCCGCAGGTTTCCGACCCCTGATATAGTGTATAATAATTATGAAAACAGCTAATAACGCTATGGTGCTACAATTATAATGACTAATAGTGACAAGATGAATATAATTCATACTGTAGAGTGAAAAGTGATCAAGTAACAAAAATATACATATGTAAGAGTTATAATCAAATAAACAACTGCTTTCTACTCAGTAGCTAAACTTATATTTTTTTAAGAAAATAGATATAGAATCATAAATGTACGACAAAACCTGTTGTTAGTTAATTGCTTTGACTACGCTTCGATTGTTAGGTTGGAAAAGTAGGGGGGTAATTATAAACATCGCAGACACCCATGCCTTCGAACAGAACACCTTAAATCGGTTAAAAAATCAGTTCATGAAACTGTCCGTACCGGAATTTCGTGAGATCCAAGACCCGATGCGTAAAATTATCAAATATTTCGCAACCCTCAACGTCCCTTTCGAATCTTTATTACGATAAAAGAAAAAAACACCATAAAAACCACCTCAGATATCGGTGGTATTTTTGTGCGGGGAGAAATAGGGTAAAATACCCAAAAACACATCTTAAAGTAGAGAGTATAAATATACGAGCCTCCCCTATTTTCTTAACCCAATAAACACTTCAGAATTCAGTTTTCACCTTTCTACACAACCGGAACGGTAATGGCCAGACCTTTTATTATTATTGCAAGATACTCTTCCATTGTGCGCGAAGAGACGTCTTTTTCCGTCGAGAAGATTATTTTTCTCGTATTTATTTTTTAAAGAAAAGAGAGGTTGAGCGACTGAGTAACTAACAGTTCTCGTATAAAATCTTCTGTTGAGATACCTACATTAGGAGGCCATACGCTCCACATTAGGAGCGGACATGGATACAATGTATATTATAGTAATTATACAATCGATTGATTGATTGGACTTGCACGTGAAAAAAATGATTTAAGAATAAAAGCCATCACAATTTTAGACCCATGGCTGAAACTAATAATGGTGGCTTTACTTCAAAGTAAATTATCAACAAAGGAAGAGGAGGTAAATTATATCATTGGGATTTCGTCGTATTTGATTGCGATGACCCTCGTCCTCATTTTCCCGAACGGAAGCATTCATAAATTGTTTTCACTGTTGCATTGCTGTATTTGATGTTTCCATTCTCTTTCACTAACTTTTCCGATTCTAAGCTCAAGAAATGCGACCCCAATACCCACATTTTCTTAAATATATATTTTAATATGGGTGATACAATGTTTATAATTAAGGTATTCTTATATCATAGTTTTTGGACCTTTTGTAGTTTATATAAATACCTGATAACGCGATGCGATAATGAGATAAGCGCCCGCTTATCAGCGATCGTTCGTAAGATAACTACGCGTGAACGCATCAGTTGCAAATACATATTTGTACTGAAATGACGTCTTTTTTACGCGCAACTTAAAATATGAGTATTTATTAAAAAACCACGGAGTTTTATAAAAAAATGTATGAGGAATGATGCAGAGAGATATTTTAAAGCCCTTAGAATATATATATTTTTTGAAATTCATAAGAATAAGGCCAATAATGAGGAAACCACTGGGGTCCCTAAGCGACCCCCATCGGCAGAGAAGTATTTTTCTAGTATCCGAGCCGCGAGAGCTAATCTCATGTCGGGTTGTAACTAGGGCATCCAATCCCGGAACCTTTTTGTGATCCCGGGATTGAACATTCACTATTTAATCGTATATAAATTCGGGATTGAAAAAATTTGCTCGGCGATGATCGAATCCTGGTTTTTTTTTTTAAAAATAGTCGTTTTTATAAAGCCAGAAATTTAGGGAATTATCAAAATGAAAAGACGTGAAACCTTTTTTGTAGACCTTTCGACTTTCTTTAATTTTTTTAATCCCGAAATACCGGGATTAGTACTGTCACAAAAGTGTTGTAACGAGATAGATAAGTTAACTTTTAGTCCTCGCCCAGCTCCAATAACCTATCCTTAATAATTAATTTTGAGACAGCGACTTAAAATCAGTTATTGTGAAAACAAGTCCTGTTGAGATAGTTCGCCAGAAGCTCTAAATGAGAGTAAACATTTTCAATTATTTTCGATGGATTCGGCGGTAACTATTTAATTTAAAATTAAATTTGATATTGACATACATAATATGATAATTTATGGTATTGATAGGGTACCCTTGTTAATTACATTGTTAATTCGATAGACGACTCACTATTGTCATATTTATTTCCATTGATATTTACCGTACTTAAGGTAAGTAATTAATTTATTATCAGAACTATTGATAATTGTATCTTACCCCCTCCCTGCGTCTAGTAAACAAATACAAAAACCCGAATTTTATTTTGTAATTTATAATCAATTCTTCTTTATTCGTAAGCCTTCTGATGGATTGTCTGACGATGCTTCTTAAAGGAGGCGAAGCACGTGTCACTTTTTGTTATACAAGAAGTGTAACAACAAAATTGTTAAATTTAATCATATATTGAACGTTTTTATTTTTCATTGTTATTGATGATGAAAATGATTATTATATGTTATTGCACAGATTTTTTGCAAATATTTTTTATATTTAATTCAGTGAGAAGCAAAACTCAAATTATATTGTAGAAAGGCCTTTTTAAACTTTTTAACCCTTTTGTGTTCGATTTATCGCTGTCAATAAAAGGGTTTTTCTCCAGATTGAATATTAAATAAAGCCATCAATTTTAATTCCATAGTTATACTGCCTTGCAGACGAAGCTACCGAAATTATGCCCCCCAGGTGTTTTCTTATTTCGCTTTCGGTCCCCGCGCGCTTCCGGCGGATTTCAAACTTCCGCCCGATCGGACCGGAAATGCTTCCCCGAAGACCGACGTGCGGAAAAGCTCTTACAGCCTTACACCAACACACGCGAGAAAAAAGTGTGCCTTTCGGTTAGATGCGCGGCACAAAGTAATTCAATATTATTTTTTGTGAATGGGTGGGCTAAAAAAATAAAGCGCTTCGTCAACGTATAGTTGAATGAAAAATAGAAATTGGAGAAGTGTACCTAGTTAGAAATATATTATGTTTATTCTTGATGGAATAATGAATGATCCAAGGTGGTTGTTAAACTATAGCGTTCAGACGGCTTTGCGTTCACTTATAAAGATGTTATTTAGATTTTTTTTTCGAATTAGAAACACTTTTTCAAGCGACAGTCAATTAGACCAGTGCTTCTCAACCTTTTCATGCGCAACGGACCCCTAAATCTGAAAACAATAATCTGCGTACCCCCGAAAAAAGTTTTCATACTTTACCACAAAGAATGTTGAATAAATGAAAATTTTCGGTGACCCCGGGATGGGATGCACTGAATTAGACTATTGAAAGCTAATTTGTGCTTAGTTTGGTGTTTCATTGCACCATGAATATAGACTTACGCCAGAACAACGCTTCCAAATTTATTTCATCAAAAATGATGCCGGCCAGAACGTTACGAGTCAACGGAGGGCATTGTTTATCCACGATTACTGACTGATTTGCTAATTGAATGGTACTAATGTGGTAGGCTGTAGTTTCAACAAGGTTGTTCATTATGTCTTCCCCATTCGTGTCGAATTCAAAACATCCAATACATTGACAGTTCACTATTAGTACTCTTGTACCGTAATACAATATATTTTCATTTATTCTGTTATCAAAACAAAATAAAATTCAACTCAATAATTTAATAATTAATTTATTAAACAAGTAAGCGTATAAATAAAGCTATAATGAAATAACTTTATGCGAACAAAATTAAGGAGGGCTGTGCAAAATTTCGCTCCGGAAAATTTCAGGAAGTGAGATTTTCAAGTCGAAAATATTTTAACTAATAGGCAAGGTTAATTAAGAAGGCTTTACATATAATTAAACTCCTGCTGATATTATAACCTAAGTAAACTTTGAAGAACGCAATGTATGGTGGAGTACTTGGGAAGGATTATTTTATATAAAATCTAAGCTTGCCCCAGCGGAGCTCGGCTTTTACGTAGGCGTTGGATATTTTACCTTTGAATGCATGATTTTCTACTTTGAAATGAAGAAAATATTTTCATATACGACAGGTGGGTGTGATTGCAATATTTTAATCCAAAAACACTCTTGAAAAGTACCTGGACATTAGATAAAACATGATTTTCATACAGTACCAAAAAAAGGCAACAATTATAATTCACAATAAAACTACAGTGGAACCTCTCATAACGAGTAATTCACATAACGAGCAAAACAGATTGTGAAACAAATGCTCTCTTAACGAGCGATATTTCGCATAACGAGTGACGCAGAGTTTTGAAAAGATCACTTTCACATCGTTGCTGGCCTCAAGATGATTGAAAAGGTGTGGGAAGGGATTACCAAGAGAATCCTCACTTCAGCTTGGAAGAAGCTTTGCCAAGTAGCGTTGTCGAATGTGATTTTGACGGGTTTCAGTCCCGAAATCCCGGATTCTAAGACAATTCGGGGATGCCGTATATCGCAAAATTTGTCGGGATCCCGGGATTGGAAGCCCTAGTTGAGACTGCGTTTTAGACAAAACTGTCGATATTAGGATTTCAACACGCGAGCACCTCAACGGAAGTTTATGACGTTGACCGCGCGACCACAGGCACGACTTTATTTATTGTTGACAAACCAAAAAATCTTCCCTTCAACACCATTCGTGAGATTTCCGTATCTGCCTGAAAAAAATTTCAACGGAAGTAAACATATTTTCATCTCTGTTGCAAAATAGGATGATAAGATTTCATGTTTTTGCGACGATATATTTGTATTCCCCACCATGTCGATCTCGATTATCCGATAATAAAATCAGAAAGAAATCCCGCAAAGGATTAATACCATCCGCAGGCAACAAAGTGCCTCTTCAAACGGTGATTGAATTATTCAGCGAAGAATTGGATTATCAGTAATTGAATAAAAATCAACTTAAAACGTTTTGCACAAATTCATTTTACTTGTAAATCTAATTCGCCACAAACGGCTTCTGTGTCATAACGTAATATAAACATTATTCAAAAGGAAAATCAGGCATAGAAATGAGAAAAATTAAAGCAATGATTGTTATGTTTATGATAATACATTCAAAAATGATAAACTAATTTATTGAAATATTTTTTTCAATCCATGTCCACGCATATAGGCCCCCTAATGTAGGTGTCTTGAAAAAAGTTTTTCTAAGAGAACTGCTTGTTACCTAGTTGCTCACCTCTCTGGGGATAGAAAGGATATTAATAGTGATTTGTTGATTGCTTTCGGGTCTTGTGACGCAGTGGTAAGCGTTGTTGGCTTCCATGCCAGTACGAACGGCATTATTTCAATTTCCAATGACAAGGAATTATATTTTATTTTTTTATTGCAACTTAGTAGTTTTCATTTGTCACAAGGAGTTAGTATTTTAAGTAGGGTTATATTTGAATCGTTCAAACTATGTACATTCTCACAGATTTTATCACTAACGACCCGGGATTCGCCTTTCGGCATCAAATGACTCAGTTCAAGTTCATCCGTGCACTTGAGCGCCTGAAGATGCCGAAATTCAGTCGAAATCTTAAATTGAGTAGGGTTAAAAATAATTGCACTCGTGGATTGGATGGTTTTCACTAGTACAAGTAAACTTGATTTTTGATTTTGTTGAAAATATAACAAAATACATATTTAATGTATATTTTAAATTTGTTATCACAACCATCCGTGCATATAATATTTAATTTTAATTCAAAAATGAAATATTGTAGCCACACAGAGTTATATGGGGAGCTACACTATAAGTGCAAATTATCTAACCGAAAATTCATATAATTCAAAGCCTTTTAATTATACATAATTTAGTGACATTAATTTATAATTTGTATCATTATTTTAAATACTTCATACCCTTTCATTCTACAATAAAGGGGCGTAGCTAACGTGTTTTTTTTTAAATCAATGCCCGCTTCCAATGAAGAGCATATAGCCTCTTAGTAGAGGTATCTCTACAAAACTGTTTGTTTCTCAGTCGCTCAACCTCTCTTTTCTGAACAGAGTAGTTGTAGGCTAGGGCAGGACTAGCGGTTAACTAATTACTCTCGATACGCCCGGTTATTCAAGGATCGGAAAAGTGGGAGGGAATTTTTAGATATCACAAACACCCATGCCTCCGAATAGAAATCGCCAAATCGACCGAAAAAATGTTGTTCATACTGGGACTCGAGCCCGTGAGATCCGGCACGGAAGGCAACAACGCCAACCGCTGCGCCACATGATACTACAATAATTACGTAGGTTAATTCATACGTTTCGATATTATTTCAAATTTCGAACACCGGCCGAAATAAACAAAGTCGTACATGTTTCAAGTGTTATTACACGAGCAATAATATTATCATTTCAAATTTCGAACGATTTCATTTGATATTCCAACCGCATGCATGCCGTTAAAATGTTGCCATAATAACATTCGCAGTCAAGAGTCGACATTGTTTTATCGACAATCTGGAAGGTAATTACCACAAGCTCCGATCAACATCTAGTTGTATAAACATACGTAACCGGCAGTGGCGTCTGTAATCAAGATGGCGTTTCTTTAACAATATCGATTACACGGTGACTAATCTTAATCGTTATTGTCATTAATAAACTGATGTCAATTAAGTACGCTGTATATGATCTAAGAATGCTGTAAGTTTGAATTCGCAATGAACTTCGCTAACATTTTATACAATGCAACATACTATAGAGCAGTGTTTCTCAACCTTTTTGAGAGCGTGGCCCCTTTTGAGTTTCTTTATTTTTCTGTGGCCCCCATACCATTGTTTTGTCTTCCCATAAAAATGATAATTTCAAAAACCCACCTTTTTTATAGCTCTTCCGAGATTTTCGAATATAGAATGCCAAAAAATAGCTGCGCGACGTCCGCCATTATGCTCTTCCCTGTATAGTTTTATTAATCCCTTGGCCCCCTGGGGGGCCACATGGCCCAATGTTGAGAAACCCTGCTATAGAGGACAAATAAACTTCTATTATCCACAGCATTATAGCATATATAATTTTCCATTTTACAGAAATGGCCACGTTTGGTCTTAATTAAGTGTTTCGACCTAATAAAAAACCTCAAGTAAAAATATGATGAGTAGTACAACAGCCGCCTGTGTGGTCGAGGGGTCAACGTCGTTGGCTACCGCTACGGAGGTTCGAATCCCAGTACGGGCAGTTTTATAAATTGATTTTTCAATCGATTTATGAATTTCTGTCCAAAGGCATGGATTATGTGATGTCTTGAACTCCCCCCTCCCACCCATCCTATCATATGAACAGGGCGTATCCAGAGCGATTAGTTAACCACTAGTCCTGTCCTAGCCCTTTCCTTCTATTCCTACTCTCTTTTGAAAAA
>CM062838.1:11407918-11497596 GCA_031772345.1 Himalopsyche anomala
TTTTTCCACAATCTAGTATCTCAAAAAGTACACATTTTCAGGAGTCATAAATGTAATTTATTCTACTGCTATTGCTTTCTGTCGCTACTGAAATGATTTTGTCTTCAACATCCGTGATGAAGTAATTAAAGAAGAAAGCAAAGATGTTTCCATCCATGTCATCTTCTCCTTCATGCCAAACCTAATAACATGGCCATATTATTTACCAACGTTTACGTATGTAATATGTGTGTATTGAAATTCCGAATTCATTACTTCAAAATACTCAAAACTGACAAAATTTGAGATAAGTCTTTGTAGCAAATAAACGACAAAATGGCATTTTTGTTTAATGTTCATTTATGTGTACAGTAAAACCACCATTTACACTAAAGTCGGGACAGTTTAATTCGAGGTAGTGTAATTCGGGGAGTGAATCTAATACAAAATTAGGGATTTAGTTTTTTCCGCAAAAAATGCAAAACTAAGATTTCTCTTATTTTTGCAAAAAAAAAAAAAAAAATATAGACGATATATTTAGTTACTAAGTGATAAAACACAAAGCGCGCCAAAATCCAACACATAGACAGTCGCTCGGCTATACGTGTATAGCCTGGCACGTGTTTAATACACACACGCTAGCTAACATTTGACTGTATGCCCCGCACAGACGACCGTCTCGTAGCAACGACAATGGAATGCGACAGTGCAATTGGGAGATTCGCGGCGAATATTTCAAGCCAGCGCGTAATTAGGGGTAGTGTAATTGGGGGTTCCACTGTATATCAAGGCTGAGGAGTAAAAAAAGCCCCCGACTCCGACATTTTAAAATGATCCGACTAAAATTCAGACTCCGGTGTTACAAAAGATGCAAAATGTTATTTAATATATAATACAGTACAGTGTTCCATAAATAGGGGTCCGTGGGCTCTGTCAATGGGTCCGCAAAAATATTAATATAAATCTTAAATTTATTGTTAAATAATAATTTTGGGTAGTGATACATGTGGGGAAAACAGACAGAAAAAGAAAATATTTTTTTGGAAAATCCTATATTAAAAATAAAATAAAATAATGACTAATCAAAAGAAAAATAAATAAACTATTACAAGATCTTAAAGCATGTATCTTCTTAAATTTCATAAAACCAAAAATAAATTTTCTACCAAAAAAAAATACTTTTTTTATTTTTCTATGCACGCCTCTGTCTAATACATGACATCGATGCAGAGCAATGAAACGATGTTATATTCTAAAGCCGGAGGCGCACCATGACCCAGATTCGCGTCAATAAATTACGAATAAGCCACGTGCTCCGTGAGAGCCTGCGACTTGTTTTTATTTCGGTCTCATTTCTTACGCCTTCCTCGCCACTAGCTCGCTCTCTCAAATTTCAGGGCTGTTACAAAAAAGAAATTTAAATTTAATGACGCTAATTTTTTAATTTTATTTTACTATGCCGTCTCAACGTGCAGCATATACACTCAAATAATTTAACTAACTGTGAGAACTACTCGTTACTCTTACGTTACGTTATAGGGTAATAAGGATATGACTAGTGGTAAAGTTAGGTTAGTTTGAATCAACATAAATGGATTGAAAAATCTGTCTGTACTAGGATTTGAGCTCGTGTGTTTCGCAACCGTAGTGAACAACGTTGAACACTCAACCACATACCCAACTTATTTTAATTTTAATTACCGTTATTAATTGATTGTAATTACATTTTATTCAACGTAAAGGCAGAGGTGGGCTGGAATGGGCATGGAGGGGCTCGCGCGAGCATCTTACTAGATTTTACCACGGCCGGCGAGCCTCTTGATTAAGAGAAAACAATATTCTCAGATCAAATTAGTACATAACTGCAATTTCTGAATTATATGTATTATCTACGACAGTTTCCAGCGAACGCAGTAGTATAGTTTTAGCTATTTACATTGATCAGTTTATGGTAAACTGCACATTGTTGCATATTATAAGTGTATTAAGTAAAAATCGTTTGCATATAATTGCATAAGAGTGATACATTGCTTTGAGATTAAGCTAGCCCCTTGTTAACGTATTGACAGCCCACCACTGGATAAAGGCTAATTAATTTAAGTTATATGAATTAAACAATCATAATAAGCAATAAACGACTTTTTTTTAAAGTGTGCAATAGAAAGTAAGAATTGAGTTTACATGTGTTTAAATAAATAATTCCTATAAAATATATGATATGAAATTATGATTTGCTTGTGAATTAATAAATAATTTATGTAAAATTTAAAACTTATAAATCTAGTTGAAAAAAAATAAGAAAATTACTTTTGTTGTCAAGTGCTCTACTTATTAGCCAACAGAATGTTGCAGACTCAACTTCTGATGACTTCCATATTATCAAATGTTATTACTTTATTTAGTTTGTCTTGTCTTTAATACTTGAGTTTGTTGACAATTTTTTGATTTTATCATTTCTATCATTTTAAATCTGACATATTTTCGTTTTAAAAAAATAAACAAAAGACGCATTTGAAATAAATTATAAAAGCTACATTCATTCGGATATTGCTCATTTTCAATGATGAAGTTTTAATATTCTCACTAGCTGGGCCGGTTTCGCTCATCACTAGCAACAGTTGAAACTAATCGTTATGAGCAGTGGCGGCCGGTCAATGTGGCATTGGATCAATGCACCCCTTGTATATGCAGGGTCGTTTCTATTTCGTGAAATAATATTCAAACATAACATTTATACCATTCACTCATTTTAAATTCTTCATGTATTTATTGTCTATTTATTTATTAGAGAATTTTTAATATTTATTATAGACAATAAATACATAAATAATTTAAAATGAGGGAATGTTATAAATGTTATGTTTGAATATTATTTCATGAAATATAACCTCCCCTGCATATACAAGGGGTGCATTGATCCAATGCCACATTGACCGGCCGCCACCGGTTATGAGCTAAACTGGTCGTGACTCGTGATCATATTAAATAAATATTACGTAATTAATACACAAGAGTGATTTACTTTTTGAACATTGAAGTACGTAAAGATTATTTTTCTTAAATTCATAGTAAATATTTAACAAAAAAAATAAAATCCGTTTTTGCCAACCCTGATTGATATTTTTATTGAGAAGAAACGCCGTGCGCCGTAGACGGGCACTGGTAATGCGTTTGTCTGCATACTTTTTTGCTCCACATATGCCATATAGATACTTACCATAATCAAGTAAGTATATTGATATCTATCTACACACTACGAATATATTCGAGATTACAGATTATTGCTTGGCTTAGCCTCAATGTCAACCAGTGCTTCTTAATGCTCTTGAATTGAATCTATAATATTCGGTAAAAACAATTTTATTTTGGTTTGAGTATACCAATGCCATAGTGTATCATGCGACTTCTACGCAGCGAATCAATAGTTGAAAACGTCACCCGAACCTGTACAGAATTTTGAAATTACATAGACTATCCCCATACGAACAACGCGAAGCCACGGAGGGTCTTTTTGCGCAAAAAATCCGAAGCACCCGCTTACTTCCACTTCCTATCTCACCTGCCTGACTGACGACGTCAAACTCCGGGTAGATGAAAAAGACACTGATCAACAACGAATTGTAAGGATTTAACAGACACTTAAGAAGGGAAAGATTAAGAAAAGATAAAATGATAAAAAAAAACATAAAAATGTAAGGGAAATATAGCAAGAGCTCTTCTCTCTGTACAAGATGAAAGACACCAGTCAGTCAGAGTAGAAATGTTCTATACCAGTGTTTCTCAACATTTTTGGGAGCGTGGCCCCTTTTGAGTGTCTTTATTTTTCTGTGGTCCCTATACCTTTTTTTTTTTAGCTCACCGAGGAATTTCAAATTCTTAATTTGCTCAAAATCACCCGTGGCCCCCCTGAACTGTGTTGTGGCTTCCCAAAACAAAAATAAATCTCTGTGGCCCACCGTAGAGAAACCCTGTTCTATACAGCTTTGTTCTGTTGACATTTTCAGTTTTTCTGTATAGTAGAGCGTAAAGAATTAGTTGACATTGTTCGTGGTGGTCGAAACCGGTCATGATCCTAATAAATATTTGTAGAATAAGTAAAAAAAGCAATATTTTTTAATACAATGTCTATACACCAAGTATTGACAGTGAACACCTTGAAAGTGATTTGTAAAAATTTGTTGATTGGAGTCATTTAAGACGAAGATTGGACTGACAAAACAGAAATAAATAAATTCATATTCTTTGTGTGTAGGCTTAAAGTTAAAAAATTGTAAAAACAAAGTGTATCTTTCAATTTGAATCGTTCAAATTTCGTACACACCCTCACCTTTTGTTACCAACGACCCGGATTTCGCCTTTCGATATCGTCAGGCGTTTGGTAAATAAATGTATTGTGTATACATAAAAAATACATTTATTTACGACTAAGTTAAAATCTATTGGTTGCGATATGAATTGATTTTATTAACGGTTTGATTTTAATGACGTTAAATTAGTTGAAGAAATAATCACATAAATAAATACAGTTTCTGTAGGTAATTAATTACATGTAATTTTAATTAAAAGGGTATAACATATCAATCTTTTTTTTTAATCAGAGCAAGGGTGAATTATGAAGATTCACCTGTTCATTTAAAATTGGCATAATGTTTAGCCTCGCCCGAAGGACGAAACCCGGGTCGTTGATGACAAAACGTGAGTGTACAAAATTTGAACGATTCAAATAACTCCAAGCACTTTCAGTCAAAATCTTATTTAAAAATCCTCGAATATTCGACTAGATATTTTGTCCATCAATTCCGTGATAATATTTTATTAAGATTCTTCTGTACGTGGATTTAATTCCTCAATATATACGAACAAGGTACTGTGTGTTTTATTTTCCCTTTTTTGACCGCTTACCAACAAAAAAAAAATCACAGTGCCGAGTGGTTCAAGTACTAATTGATACCATAGACAAACATCTATAATGCTACCTGTTAATTCACACCCTGTCTTGTGGTACAACAAAAATAGATCGTATCGTCCTGAAACCTTCGGCTCTTTGATGATCAAACAAATCCCTTCACTGGTAACATCTTAGATATCAGCCGGACCTTTACATACACGCCCTGCCATAATAATATGAAGGTTGTCATACGGTACGGTCATTAATGGAGTCTGTATATATTATATTATAACCGTAAAAGTTTGTGATTATTATTATCTTCACAAGAGTATGATATGGCGCACTGTACCCAGGGATGGGCTGGAGGGGGCTCAGGGGGGGGGCTCGCGCGAGCCCATTGTTAAATTTTGACGCTGCCGGCGAGCCCCTTGTTAAGATAAGAAAATCATTCGTCTTATATCAAATAATCACACAACTGCAATTTATGTAGATGAATACATTTGAAAATTAGTAGTCGTTTCATTTTTTCATTCAGCGTTGTGGGCGTCCGTGAGTCCCAGTACGAAAAAACATTTTTTCGATCGATTTATCTATTTTCTGTTCGAAGGAATGGGTGTTTTTGATGTCATAAGATTGCCTCCCACTCTCCCGATTCTTCAATTCAACTGGGCGCTACTATTAGTTAATCACTAGTCCTGTCTTATGCTTATCATTTATCTCTACTACTCTCTTTGGAAAAGAGACGTAGAGCGACTAAGTAACAAGCAGTTTTCGTAGAAAAATAACTTTTGTTAAGATACCTTCATTAGGAGGCCATTTACTCGACATAGGAAGCGGTGATGGATAAAAAAATGGATAACATTTACCGAGCCCCTTGTTAAGATATTGGCAGCCCACCGCTGACTGTACCATACGAATTATGGTAAAAATAATACAGTATGTACTGTGCAAATATTTAATAAATATTTCAATTCAGTGAATGAATGGATTCCTCAATGAGAATACAATATATCCATTCCGTGAAGTATAAATAGCAATGCCCAACAATGATGAGCGATGAAGGTGAGTTTTCAGTCAGTACAAAATTCTTTTTAAAATGGACGTATATCATATCTTCCCAATGACACATTCCTGATGTATTATGTGTTACTGAAACCGGGATCCCTATATTCATGGCGTTACTTCAATACTGTTCTGAACAGAGGTGTCTCAACAGTAGTTTTTCTACGATAACTGTATGTTACTCAGTCGTTCAATCTATCTTTTCGGAAGAGAGAAGTAGGTAATAGGAGTATAAGACTAAGATATAAATAGTGGTTAGCTAATCAATATCGCAACGTCCCGATAGTTTTTGGATCGTAAGGGACGGAGAAAATTTGTAGACATCACACACACACATGTTTTTGAACATAAATCGATTAATCGATTTAAAAAAAATGCTGTTCCTACTGGGAAGTGGAACCCGTTAGATCAGTCGAAAAAGCCAGCGACGTTGACCGCTGCGCCATTGACCTGACAAATATCGGTTTTAAAAATGAAAAAATAACAGTATTTTTGTATTGAAAATAAGCCAAAATCAAATGATGAATGTATAGAAACCAGGGCTGTGGAGCCGGAGTCGTGAGAAATGAGCGGCTCGATTTTTTTTTGAAATATATATTCAATGATGTGTATTTAAACGAAATAGTCAAAAGTGTTAACATTTCATGCTTGGCTGACTAAAGATGACCTGATGGTATACATATATATAAGTTAAAATAAAATTATTGAAAAATTTCCTCGGAGTCGGAGTCTTTAATTATTTTAAAACTGGAGTCGGAGTCGGAGTCGTCTTTTTTTTACGCGACTCCACAGCTCTAATATAAACCATCATTTTTTTTTTAATTGTTTCCGATAATAGTTGTATCAATATTGATAGTTTTCAGAATTGATTTATCTTTTAGTGAAAATTAATTACGAAAATTTTAATATATTTTTAAATTATCGTATGTTTAGTATTTCGTTCCCAGTTGACCGTTTTATATTGTAAATAGATATTTCAAAAAACAGTTTAATTATGAAATACCGGTATAACTATATTCGCCCGTTATTGCAATCCCTAGTTTGAAATAGTTTATAAACTAAACTTATATTATAAAACTAAACAATTGATAACTTAACGACGATAATCATAAAGGTACTAATCTAAAATTTTCATTGAACTATTTATTGCTGTCATCAATAAACATAAAACTAACTGAAAAAAATATTATATCACATATGTATTGAATTTCAATAGTAGAAATATAGATTTTTTTAAAAATATGTACAGACAATTATCAATTCGAAAAAACAGAATATCATTGTATGATGTAGAACAGTGCTTCCCATATTGGGGGGCGCCGCAGAACAGATTTAGAGGGCCGTGGAATGAAAAAGGTTGGGAAGCACTGGTATAGAAAGTGTCGTACGCTGTTCTTAAAGGTGATTATATCGAAAAATGAAAATGATTATTTGACTTGCTCGTAAAGTTTTATTTTAAAATGTTTAAAAAAATCGCTCTTGTCTTGTATTTTCAGCTACACTACGACAAAAAGAACTAATAGCTTATTACAGATTTTTTTTAAATTTTAAATGTGCATTTAGCCTTTTCAGTAAGATTTTTTTTTGCAATCGATATAATCGTAAATAGATAAACAAATACCCACTTGAATGAATGAATGCCGCTTGTTAATAATATTTTTTGAGTTTCTAAGACGCATAATGCTATAAATTCATGTGAAAAATAACTCTCAAACTCACTAGCGGATTAAATCATTTATGAATAGATTTAATAGCTGTTTTGTAAGTCGTATATCAAATAAATGTCGACTGTTTGTTATTGACAGTGATTACGTGTAATACAAAGGCAATTAATCAAAAGTTTTTATGATTTATTGCCAAGCTCAGAAAAAATAATTAATCTTATTTTTAATTTTGGCATCTATATGTAGTAAGTAGTGAATAAAAATCTAAGTTAAATTTAAACTAGTTAGCTTTGATGACAACTTTACAGTCTCATATTTGTCACAGTTACTGGAAAAACATAAATTCAATTTACTACTTTAACGGTCAAAATACACAGGCAGCCGACTACGTGGAAAGCAGAATACTGCCATGTGTGCGCCCAATGTGAGTTTTATATTCAAAACAGGGATCGCCGAGACGCTTGCCGTGTATTTTGACCCTTAAACTGTTTTTTTTAATATAATGTAAGAATAGTTGAGAAAAAGTTAATAATCATAGTTCTGGCGAATGTCTAAACCAGAAATAGCTATAAACTATACGTTAGTATATATATATATATATAATAAGTATATATTAAGGCATTTTCTGAAAATGCCTGACATGGAAAATAGACACACCATCAGCAAGGATCCTCAAAAGAGTCCTATCTCCGTCATTTTTTTTATTATTTTTTATTTATTTTAATTACAAATTATTTATTAAGCTACTATGTATGTGTATGTGTAAAATAAAAAATATTTTATAAACTTAATAGCTGCATCAAAAAAAATGATTACAATAAAACCCCCATTTACACTAAAGTCGGGACAGTGTAATTCGGGGTAGTGTAATTGGGGGTGTGAATCTCATACAAAATTAGGGATTTGGTTTTTTCCGGAAAAAATGCAAAACTAAGATTTCCTTTAGTTTGGCAAAAAAAATAATATTTAAGAAATATTTAGTTACCAAGTGATAAAATGCAAAGGGCGCCAAAATCCCACACATAGACGTGTATTGCCTGGCATGTGTTAAATACACAGACGCTATCCAATATTTGACTGTATGCGCGACACAGACGACCGTCTCGTAGTAACGACAACGGAATGCGACCGTGCAATTGGGGGAACTGCGGCGAATATTTCAAGCCAGCGCGTAATTCGGGGTAGTGTAATTGGGGGTTCCACTGTATTTTTATACCAATTTTTCCGAGCGCCAAGGTGGTGTTACCCCTTAAGGAAAACTATTAAATTGATTTCGTTTCCCTATTTTTTTAGTGACAACTTTACTAGTGTATTTGTTTGTGCCTTGGGAGAAAAAAATATTGGAAAGCACTGGTAGTATTAAATAGTCACGAATCTAATTCTACAATACAAGGAATAAATTAAGCCGATAGCTGCCACGTTTTCAATAATATTAAAAGGCTGATTATATTCGATATTATTTTTCTCTCGGTCGGGTGTGGCTAAAAAAATCATGCAACCATTTTGTTATGCTGGTAA
This sequence comes from Himalopsyche anomala, assembly GCA_031772345.1. Classification (NCBI taxonomy): domain Eukaryota; kingdom Metazoa; phylum Arthropoda; class Insecta; order Trichoptera; family Rhyacophilidae; genus Himalopsyche; species Himalopsyche anomala. The sequence continues at coordinate 11,417,030 of CM062838.1, forward strand.
TATTCCAAAACTAGACGCACATACACGTCACACAAAGCATGTGATTAATTTGTGAATAAAATTTAATTTTGAAACGATTAACTATTTACCTACCATTCAGTATCAGATCCAACGCGCTCTGATATCTAGGCGAGGACAGCGATTTAGCTGGGATTTGCGCCTAAGGCCAAAAATGATAACCATATTCTAAAAAATATCCGATAGTGATTTATCTCTCACTCGACTATTTATGTGATCAAAGTATTATTGTACAAAACATCAAATTATTGATTCGCAAATAGCTAGTCTGTATTTTTCCGAGTATGCAACAAGTCAGAATGAATTCCCCCCCTCCCGAAATTGTTCCGAATATAAATCTCCCCTCCCTGCCCAAAATAGTCCAACGCAAAAGATATATAAATTCGACATAATAAACATATACGTAGTGTTGAAATTCGAAAACTAACATGTATGTATTTATGGACATTATTATAAATTTCTTGAAATATTTTTTTTACGTCTCGTATTTTTCCTGTAAGAATTTAAATCAAATGGTCATAATATATCGGTCAGTGTAAATAGTCATAATTTAAATGAAATTTAAAAAAAAACTTAACCTAACCTAACCAAAATGGTTATAAAATATTTTGACCGTATAATATTTTTATTCTGACCGAAAATTGATTTAAATTCTTTCCATTTGATTTGCACCATTTTTTTTACTGAGCAATTACTAAAATTACTGAAGTTATGAATGAACAACAACTTCAATAGAATTAACAGATATTCAAAAATGTCGTCTATGTGCACGTAGAGTGATTTTATGAATAATAATTGATGAACATGAAAATATGTTGTATTTAAAATTATACATCCCTTGAAATTTGGAATTCCCAGGAGCCCCTGCACTAATTTTAATCTGTATAAAAAAAAATGGAAATCTTTTTCGAGCTGTAGTTAGGGCTTATACAAAAACTAAAACCGGGTTTTCGAATTACAGTATTTCCTAAAATTTGGTTTAAACTCATATTTAAAACAATGATATATTTTTTAAACTTTGTTTATCCGGTATATTTGAGCACTGCTACAAAACAATATTTCAAGAAATACATTTTAAGAAAACACAAAACAAAATGAACGGAAAGTATTTTCAACGCATCCATTGATACTCACTACAATTTTCATCTCATTTTATTTAGAAAGATGGTGGTTTCACGTCAAAATTATAAGTTTATAAATGAAGTAATAAAAAAAAATATTTCTAATATTTGAAACCGAATTATTAAATTAAAAAAAAACATACTTTTGTGTGTCGCAAATTAAACTAAAAATCCAGTTTTTCAAAAGCGATTTTTTAAAACAGACAATCCCTAGTTGTAGCATAGCTCAATTGCGTATGACAGACATTTATTAAACGCAACTTTTTATCAGAAAAATTGTCGATTTATCTGAGACGAGATTGACGAAATAATTTTAGTACGCCATTTATGCGCCCCTAATTGTTTGCGGCCTAGGCGGTTACCTATTTTGCCTGTATGGTGGCGATTCACTGGCAACGGTCCTGTATATATACAGTAATATCAAAATAAGAAGAAAAATAAAAATTTTAACCGCTTGAATACCGCGCAAATAAATCATTAATATGTCCCAGAGATACTCCGTGTTTTTGAGAAAAATAATTTTGCCTAATATACACTCGAATTCGGTATTTTAAAAACTTACATTGACTCAGTATAAATAGTACTATACATATTCATCAAAATATTGCTTATATTCTATTAGAATACCAAGTATTTGATTTTTTAAATGTCTTGGACATCCGTGTTCGCTTGCATATGTTCCGGACACCGGTGTCCGCTTGGTATTCAAGTGGTTAAAAGCGGTCGGAAACCATCAGTCGAATCCGAATCGATGATCGTTTTTTAATGTAGAATTTATACCCGAAAACGTATGTACCTCCGACAGAATAACTAAGCGCGGACAAATTAAACCATTAAGGATAAAACGTGCATGTCATGCCTGAGTCTAAATCTAAACGAATTACACACCATTTCTCCACTAATTCGCTTAACGAACGTGTACACGGCATTCGTTTAGTTTACGTTGTAGGGTTAAATAAAATAAATGACCCAGAATTTAGTCGCCTTGAAGAAGGCTAGACTAGACATTCACCGACATGCCGGTAAAGGTTGTTTACTATTCCACTCAATTTCGTATTAATACAGTGAGGCATTATTTAATAAATTAAATTAATAACAACAAGCAACTTTACTAATGACGAAGCTTAACCCTTAAATGCATGACTTTCTACTTTTAAATAATAGTTTTAAAAATCATAAAGATGTGATTGCAGGAAAAATATTTTTTTCGATCGTTTCTTTTATATATTTTTATCTTAAAACACTTCGTACTACTAAAAAGCACCTTGGCCAGGGATGGCGAACCTAGGGCACGCGTGCCCGAACACATAAAACATGACTTTCATACAGTTTATAAAAATGCAACACTTGCAACAGAACACTCAATCAACTATAGAATACACACTCTATGATGAACCATGCTTGTTTTCATTGTAAAAATGTATTAAAAAACGGTTGAAAATCAATGGCCACCAAAACTCCAGCTTACTCTGTTCGAATGAAGATTATAATGGTTTAGCACGTATAGACAATAAATTTATTTAAACAATATGAACTGTAAATATGTATATTAATTACCATTGGGTATGAGAATTATAGGTAAAATCGATTTCTGTTTTGCGAAAAAGCCAAAACAAAATATTGTACTTTTCGTAGTTATCTATGAATGCATTTAAGGGTTAACTTCATGAATGCCGGATTATATAACCAGGGCTTCGAACCGCTATTTTTCTCATTCCGTTTTTTGTTCCAGTTCAAGTAAAAAAATATATATCGGTTCGGTTCAGGTTTTCGTTCCGGCAAAAATAACGTTTTTTAACGGTTTTCGGTTCAGCTCGATTTGCCCAAAATATCTCCGTGACTCGTTTATTTTTTTTAGCTCACCGATGAATTTGGAAATCTCAAAAACGTATATTAACGTGAACCGAAAAAAAGCCGATATTTTTTTTGGTTCGGTTCCGGTTTTCATTCCGGCAAAAATAACGGTTTTTGTTTCCGTTCCGGTTCGAAGCCCTGATTATAACATAACTTAATTGATCACTTGAGTTCACTGCCAACTCATGTCCAATACCATAAAACTTTTCGAAGAAATTTGAGAACACGTTTTATTTTAGGGGTCCGTCCATGTATGAGGTCACACAACTTTGGATATTCCACGTTTATGAAATTAACACAAAGTAGTATAATATTGTATTTATCAATATCTATGATTCAGAGCAAATAGTGTTTTAAAACAAGTGATTCGCACTTCGCACAAATAAAAACTGCACATAACAATAATAATAACAAAAATATCAATGATTATCACTGAACTTGCGCGTTATCATAGATTTGTTATCTGTGTGATTTCTAATCGAGCCGACATGAATGTTTTCAGATAAAGTTTGTCATGTCATTATCATTATTGTGAACACGGCTATTAAAGTGTTCCAGAAAATTTTACGAATAAATAAAAAAAGGATTTATTGTTACAACAGTGAACGTAGCAGTCATTGTTAGATTAAATTTATACCAACCGTCAGTAACAATTAGAAAAATCATGTTAACCACTTGAATACCAAGCGGACACAAGTGTCAAGAACATATGCAAGCAAACACGGATGTCCAAATCACAAATAATCACAAATCACAAATACGTTCGTACTAATGTCCTCGGGTCTTTTTCTTGTTCTACGAAATATATTTGTTAGCGTACTTAAAAATTAGTTGAATAAAATATATATTGTATATATTTTATAAAATAGAGGTATTTTTCTGATATATATATAATAGAGGTCAATCTCTGCTACTACGAACAATGATTGCTAGCAAACTTAAACATTATTCCAAAAATTAAATAATTTACAATTTAAATACTGCAGGGCTGTCGATATATGCACACATTATTATAAAATCACATTATTTGATTTGTGAAAATATGTACTTGGTATTCTAACATAAAATAAATTGAATAGTTTTCATTTAGAATATTATAACGCAAATGTTTGATAAAATATCATTCGGCTCACTTTATTTCGCAGGGGCTCAATTATAATGTTTATAAATTATATACGAAAATACATATGTGCTATTCGTTCAATGAAATTATATATAAATTTGAACTATTATTTTGCTTTTTATATTATTTTGTAATTTTTTGCTTCATATTATTTTTGATTAAATTATATATTTTAATTTATCAGTACACACGTTTATTATTATTCTAAATTAGGTATTTTATGAGTTCACATGTCAACTTGCGATAAAAACTGCATGCATAAAAGTAATTTAAATATAAAAAAGATTTTAAATTAAAGCTGCACATGTTATCACCGGCATGACTAATGGCTGCGTTCAGTGTGATGTGAAAGAATACAAATAAATAAAACGATAAAAAAGCAGTGAATTCCAGTTGATTATTTACCATTTTGTATCGACAAAACGTAAACAACGATAACGGAATGCATATAAAATAGCTGCAGAGCGATTGCATATTTCTTTTAATCGTTTGAATACCGCGCAAATAAATCATTAATATGTCCCAGACATACTGCGTGTTTTTGAGAAAAATAATTTTGCCTAATATACACTCGAATTCGATATTTTAAAAACCTATATTGACTCAGTATAGATGGAACTACACATATTCATTAAACTATTGCTTATATTCTATTAGAATACCAAGTATTTGATTTTTTAAATGTCTTGGACATCCGTGTTCGCTTGCATATGTTTCGGACACCCTTGTCCGCTTGGTTTTCAAGTGGTTAAATATCTAAAAGAGTTGGTGATAGCTGGCATGCAATATAAAAAAACACTGTACTGAATTGTAGGATCATAATCAATACATGCAATATGTGCTCCACGTTTTTTTTCGTTTTTTAAGTTCCATGTTCGCTTCAAAGCGTAGCATATCGACCCGTTATATGCAGAAAATCGTAGCTGACAGTTTATAAATTTTACGGAAGAAGGTTTTTTTTAAATAAGTTCGAAAAAGGAATTCCTTCAGTGTGATTAATACATAGTAATCTGAGGTAAATGCTTATCCTGATATTATAATACAATTGTAACTACTTTCAGTTTTCTAGATCAGCGTTCCTAAGCCGGGGTCCACGTGAAACGAACGATAAAAAGTCAGCACACCAAAATGCACTGGCCCTAAAAAAAGATCAGACGAATGAGATAATGTTCTAAAATTTTTTGGCACTGACGCCTCAGTCGATATTTAACAATTACTGGCTTAAAACGCAATTTATCGAATTGTGTCGCTTTGGTTCTTTTGCCGATTATGGGTCGATATGGCCTAATGGAGGTACCTCGATAGATTTTTTTCTTCGAGAACTGTTTGTTACTCAGTTGCTTAATTTAGAAAATGCCGTTCGTAATGCGACTTGAACCCGAGAGAAAAAATATATTTGAAATCGGGCAAGGTTTATTAACCTGATCTGTGCCGTGCGGTATTAATATGGACGTGCATGGAGGGCCGTGATTTTCTTTCAAAAAATAAAACCTAATAAATATGTACTTTTTGGACATATAATAATAGTACATCACAAACACTTTCCATATAAATACACGATGGGTCATTTCCGCCATCATTTATCGAAAAACGTTTCAAAAACGAAAATTACCGCCAAGGAATTATAGCCCTGCTAGCAACAAATTTGAACACAACAAAAAAGCTTTTTTTAAAATCGTTGTATTATAGATTACAAAACAATATCTTTTAGGTTTAAGTTTCACACTATGATTCCAAGAGATGTCACTATATGCATGGTATTTTAAAATTATTAAGGGCAAGTGTCACGGTCTACAGAGACACCTATAAAAAAAAGAAAATATTAAACTGCTTATTTACAAAAAGTCGTTTAATTGATAGAATCTAGGTTAATAAGATTTTAAAATAATCTCAGTTGGGAAAAGCATTTTTTATTATCATATTGTGATAAAGGTTGTAAAAAATGAACAGGGAGCCATATATATAAAAATAAAATAATCGGGACTCTCACCGGTTGTAAGTCTCGTGTCCCACGAACAAACCTTTCGGGACGCCCAAAAGTCCCGGCTTAAAAAAAATTCATGCGTATTTATATATATTTTTTAATTTTATTAAAATTGCAGATTTAGGGGGGAAACTTCAGATATGGTGACCAATTTTTGTAAAGAAACGTTAAAGGTCTTTAAAATAGACTTTAAAAAAGCATTGGATCGGGCGATAATGCTAATGTTAATTTTGGCGAGCGGAAAAGAAAAGAAATGTTTATTGTCAGTTAAATGATATATTATATTAAAATATGTTAAAATTTAATATAAATCAAATAAAATCGGGGGGATGGGGTGTCTCGATTTGATTTGCAAGATATCTGACAACCCAAATTGAACATCATTTCAATAGATGACGACAATTATTTTTTTAAATGTGAATCTTAATCTCAACCAAAAAAGTGTCAAAAATCACTTTCAACTCTTGGTGGAAAGGCACTATATTTAAAAATTCAACAGAAAGTTATAATCAGTGATTAGCCGATAATTAAGTTCCATTAAAAAAGTCAACAATGCATAAATTGAATGAAAATTTATAAAACCATTCATTACACATCCATTATGAATGGCAAACTACGAGTCCTGCATATAGGCACAGACTGCATTGTTAGTATGCATGTTTCTCGACGATTGAATCGAAACTAGCAAGTTTGTAATAACAATAATCATTATTATTCTTGTGGGCCGAACAAAACGCAGTCGACCTAAATACAGGTCACGGTAGGCAACAAGTGCACACAATAAAAGCACTGTCACTTAATCAAACTTAACTAAGAAACTTTGTTATTAAAGTGATCAATAGACATCATTGTGCAGAGCAAAAAAGGGTACTTACTATATATATATATATATAACTATAATGCATGTCTTATTACTCATGTTATGAGCATTTTGATACATTGTAGGTATGTTAAAATGGCGAACGTGTGAGTGATATAGTAGAAACTTTTATTTTTAGCATCTTTTTATCAATTTTTATTATATCGACTTTGGAAAGGAAAAAGGACGTAACCCACATATAACGAATTAGGAGATCCAAAAAAGATGTGCTCCTGTTTATTTTATTTCACAACAGAATTACAAAATCTAAAAGTTTATTTTTAACCTACAATTGCCTGTATAATATTTTGGTGGCCTATTTTTTTAAGCTATATTTTAACTGTCTGCTGATTTTTCATCGCCGAAATCACCGAATAAAAAAAATATTTATGCATATATTTTAATTAAATGATGCATCAAACATTTGTTACGCCATCTCTGTAGAGAATCTAAAACATTTGTCGCATTGGATGTATATATTTCAACGCATCAGTCAGACCGGCGAAAAGACTCGTATGCATTAAGAAGTCTCGTATTATTCGTAAGACATTCGATGGCCAATGAGTATAATTTAAATTGTATACATTGTTGAAGAAAAACTTTTTTTGAGTCCTTTTTCCTGGCATGAAGTTGTTTGTGTACATCATGATTATCGAAAAAAACTGTGGGTTACGTCCTTATTATTTCCACAGTCGATATATATTGAACACTTTTAGTTTTCACTCCTTCCAATTGGAAGGATTTGAGAGATCTTTCATGATTGACAATCATACACGAATAGCCAAAGCCACAAATGCCATTTATTAAACAAACGGCCTAACGGCACATGGGCTTGTATAACACGTAATATAATTGAACAATTAGCGATTTTTCCACCTAAGAAATGGAGAACGCAAAAAAGCGAAAAATGTGGGTTGGGCCGATTGTCTTTCGGGCCCCTCAAATCCGCATTAAACTTCAACCTTTCAGTTGACCATGATTACAAAAGTCATTCTGTGTGGCATGTGGGTTTTAAATCTAACTATCCGGACAACTTTATATACCGGATACTTTGAAATCGTGAGAAAAGACCTCCAAGAACAAAATAAAATATAACTGTGTGCAACTCAGCGAAGTAAATACTATTGATAATAATTTCATGAGTAAATACCAAGCCCTTGGCCTTCTATAACAAAAGACGCAAAATATAATATGATATCGTTTCGGATATCAAATAACATTGTACATATCGCCTTCAACGCATTAGGTAACCGTAAACCAAGACCGTGGGAGAATAAATAAATTAATTTATACTGAGTGAATATTAGAATTAACCACTGATAAGACCAGCGGTAAGTAGTGATTCATTTTAAGCGGTTTAAAGGAAAATCGGCCCAACGTACAATTTGAACTGTCTTGAATTCTCCAATAACCATTTCGTGATAGGAAAAATAACCAAAGTCAACCGTACACTTAGATCACATGTTATACAATTAGGGTTGCCAGGTGTCCCGGATTGGCCGGGATTGTCCTGGAATTGGAATCGCTGTCCCGTATCCCGGATGAGTACTAAATTGTCCCTGAAATTTGAGGAAATCCCGAAAATTGATGGGATTTTTACGAGTCTTGAATATAATCTGGGGAAAAAGTATAGAGAATTGAGAATTTAAAATTCCTCGGTGAGCTAAAAAAAAAACGAATTTTGGAGATAATCCGGGGGAAAAAGTAGGTTAAGGGATTGAAAATTAATCAATCCCAAAATCCCGGATTACAAAAAGGCTTCGGGATCGGATACCCTAATTCCTGTGTTTTTGGATTCGAAAGTCAGCAAATCGGACAAATGTCCCGGATTCACTTACAAGAAACCTGACAACCCTATATACAATCCGTTATGCCGTTTGTCAGTTGTTTTATAAACGACCTTCGTGGCTTTGTTCATTTGTGTATGTTCGACATGTTTGACAGATCCCTCATAACCTTATAATTAAATGAAAAATAGTAGCTGCGTTTACTGTTTTAACAATAGATCTTTTTTAATTTATTCAACCAATCAAAAGAGTGCGCTAAGAATAGATTATTTCGAAACAAACTATTAAATTTAACGCAAGTTCGTCAATTAAGTAGCATGTCAAAAAGCATAGTTATCTCATTGAAATCACTCTAATACGTAAACGAGTGGAAACGTGTAATCAGACATTAAAACAAATCGAAGAATTAAACAAGATTCTGTTGATCGTCGGCGTCTGACAGATGGACAATAACAACATTGAACATTAGCAGTAATTATTACATTGAAATTATACCAACATTAAAAACTAAATATAAAATCATGTTGAGTATTAGAGACCTCCCTTAATTGGTGTATGGGACCTAATACATTTGAGAATACCCCTTCAACTAATAATTGACAATGCGTCAAATATTTTTAAATCACACTAGGTACATAAAATAGATAAGTCACTCGAGATCTACTCAAAGAGGTAAGGCATCAAAGCATTTAAAGCATTTAAAAGATCATCAAAGAGTAATAAAGTGACTAATGGTAACTGCAAACATTTTTATAATTTTTGAAATTTTAACAAAGTTATTTAAAATGCTACATTACTAAAATTAAAAACTTAATGATTATTTAACTGCTTTAAATGCGTTTTTTCTTAATATATATACAGCGGAACCTCGTTTTTACATTTTTCAAGGTACCGTAATAAATGAACGAATAATGCGGGAAATCTTCAGATAATACCAAAAAAATGTTTATTTTTCAAAAAACTTATTTATTTGTGTAACGAAATGTGATATTCTACAAAAACGGTCAATCGGGATAATAATATTTAGATGATAGATCGAGGAAATCAATAAATCGGGAAATGATAAACGTGAAATATTAAATATTGTCGAGTAAAAAATAAACGATCCATGAAAAAAAAACGAAGATAGCGAGAACGGTAGATCGGGGTTCCACTGAAAAAAACGCGAAATGAAATGCGAGGAAAAACTATTTATGAAAAATATTCAACGAAAACGGTCAATCGGGATAATATTCGTCACGGGACCAAAATATTTAAACGATAGATCGAGAAAAACGGTAAATCGGGGAACGATTAATGCGGGATTCTTTTACATTGTTCTTATGGGTGTTTGGCCGGGACTATGAAAAATAAACGATCCATGCGGGAAAACGAACAATGCGAGAACGGTAGATCGGGGTTCCACTGTAGTGCCTTTCCACCAAGTATTGACAGTGAACAGGTAAAATCAATTCGCGTAACTCGGGATTCAAATCGGCGACACCTCAGCCCAGTGTACGAATGCCCAACAGCAACAAGTAAGAATCAAAATAATTGACGTTAAGAAAAATTGATTCTCAAGTGTTTGGGCTGTCAGAATTATATTTTGATCAGCCCAATCGTTTTTTTACAATCTATTACTTTCGTCTTATTCGTAGATTACTATAATATTCCATACAAAAGTCTCATTAATTGTGTTTTTATTTGTCGACCACTAATTTTACTACTGATATTAACTTGGTCATAATTGATTGGGAACATTTTATTAGTAATTGTTAAATTGTTTTTATTGCCCTAATTATTGTGCCATAAAGCTTATAGATTAGACTCATTATTTCGTATAAATAGCCTAAGACGGTATTTATTTTTTTGCACATATTGTAATACGAGTATCGTTTGTATTAATTTAACATTATAACTACGTAAAAAAATATATTATGAACAATAAGAAGACGTTGAAAAAAAACAATTTTTAATAAAAAATGGGGAGGTTTTTAATAGCATAATTGAAAACGGTTCATATTAACTAATCACTTTCGTTTTGTTCCGTTAATTTTTGAATTAGAAGGGTGAGAGAGAATTCAAATATCACAAATATCCTCGCTTTCAAATATAACTATACTCAGTGGCGGATTATCCCATAAGCGTAAGAGGCGCACGCGTAGGGCCTCCAAATCTTGGGGGGCTCAAAGATAACATATATTATATGAAACCTTACATTTTAATTTCAGTTTTCAATATTCATTATTATTCTACAAAGAGGTTTGCAGCACTTATGTTATTCGAAAAGCAGGGCCTCCAAAATTTATTGCGCCTGGGGGCTCCAAAGTGCTTAATCCGCCGCTGACTATACTTAAACCTAAGCCTCTGCGTTTGTAGAATGAAGAATATGACCTATTTCGTTTTCATTTCGTGCTGGAGATTTATTTCACTCTTCAACAGATTGAAAGATTGATTTTCCTTTGCTAATTTATATTACACAGCTCATTTTTTTGGATGTTATTACTTTTTCGCGAAATAGTGATTTAAAAAATACGTTCAATAGTTTTCAGAGCAAAATATATATTTTTTGCGAATATTGATTAGAAACATTAAAATGCCACGAAAAAGGTGCCGGAACGCCGTTCCACTGCATTACATGGAAAGAAAAGCACTGACTAGATACATAGATAATTTGTCAAAATTATTATTTATGACTAACGCTTAACTGGTATAGAAAAAGATATTTTTTTGACACTGGTGACCGTTGACCAGTAATAACAACCACAAAAACAAATCGTTTTTAAGGAACTTTGGCAAATATAAAAGGGGGTCTCGGTTTAAGAAGGTTGAGAAACCGTGAGCTGGAATGATCCTGCTGACCGAGTTTGTACACCGTGATTAATTAACAAGCGTTAGATATTATTATATCTCATTGCATCGTAAAACCGGTCCCGTCAAACTAATAAATTTATCCAGCAATTTCGTACCTAACGGCTGCTTTTATTTATTTACACATAACTTTAATAATAATTGCATGCGAGTCATATACATGAGGTGTCTGGACACATGATACTGATATCAAACATGGCCAAGTCCTAATTTTAATAACAACAATTGAGGTGCTCAAAAGATAAACGTCCAAAGCCCAAAAGCAGAGTTTTGAATAAATTCAATTTTAAGTAAGCATGTTTCAGTAACATCACTCTTCCAAATTAGAAGGTTTTAAGACATATATCAAGTTTTTCAATCATACACAAATTTCCAAAGCCAAAAAGATAATTTAGTAAACAAAATATAAACAGCCCAACGGCACATGGGCTTGTATAAAATGAGATTTAAGTGAGAAATTGACTTAGGTTCTGAAGTTATTTTAACATTATTTTTTTTGTATAAATAGGTCTTATCTTGGTAAATAAAATTGAAAATATTACAAAGGTATATTGGGTTTTTCTTAATAAAAATTACATGATCAGTTTTTATACTAAATGGTCAGTGTTCATAATTGTGAACAGTAATTTAACTTCAAGCTCAGTTTTATCTTGATAAAAAAAACCTAATTCAACTTAACCAAACCTAACATAACCACATGTTTTATAATTACGACTTTTGATCATATTGATAAGAAATACTGTCTTCTATATGTATGACCAAATATAAGACTTTTGCTGACGTAAAATACTGACCAATTATAATTGGATCATTGGGTACATTCACACAAGGTTTGCCACTAACTACCCGGGTTTCGCCTGCTGACATCTTCAGACATACAAGTGCACGGATGTACTTGAACTGACGCTTGATAAATAAGTGTATCGAGTTTGTTTATCGCTTGATAAATAAGAAATAAATTGATAACTAAGTTAAAACTATTGATGGCGATATGGATCAACTTTACTAATAATTTGATCTAAATGACCTTCAATTAACTATAGAAATATTCTTCTTCTTCTTTGGCTCCCCATGTGGAGCATATGGCCGCCACACGGCACCTCCATATGTCCCTGTCTCCTGCCAATTGCTTTGCTTCCTCCCATGACATGCCAGCATCCCTCAGTTCCGCCGAGTACATCCTATGGATAGTACCCGACGGACGTCCGGGACGCCGGAATCCCAAGAAGAGGCAGGAATCGAAAGAAGAGGCAGGACGTGACCCAGCCAGTTCCAGTTCCAACCATTAAATGTGAGTAACGTTTAAATGTACAAATAAGACAAAGCTTGTGTTAATGTACACAATTCGAACGATTTAAATTTAATATTGAAATTCCACCAAGCAGCCTCATTCAAATTCTTTAACTGACTTTTTAACTATTTAAATACATACTCCAAAAAAAAATTAGTAATATAAAATATAATCGCTTTTGCATACCATTATTTTTTCCAAAAAATATTTCTCTGCGATACGTCTGAAAGAAAAGCTTCAAATACGTATTATGGAAAAGCTTCTTATAACAAGTGCCTTCTTTATTAAAATTTATGTAAGCGATTTAAAATTAAGTAGACAGCAATTCGATCATAAAAGCTTTTAAAAGAATTTAATCTATCGGGATATAAGCTTTGTTCTTAAAATTATTGACCTATATCAGGTAATTACCTTATTCATTATTCGACAACTTCTGCAATTTTTAACACGGATGAATTTAAGTGATTTATTTTAGATTTTTTTTTTACCATGTCCGCTCCCAATGTGGAGCATATGAACTCCTAATGGAGTTTATCTCAACAGAAGTGTTTCTACGAGAACTGCTTGTTACTCAGTTGCTCAACCTCTCTTTTTCCAAAGAGAGTAGGAATAGAAGAAAAGGGCTAGGACAGGACTAGTGGTTAGCTAATCGCTCTCGATACGCCCTGTATATAGGATAGGATGGGTGGGAGGGAATTCAAGACATCACTTACATCCATGCCTTTGAACAGAAATTCATAAATCGATTGAAAAATCAATTTATAAAACTGCCTGTACTGGGATTCGAACCCGTGACCTCTGTAGCGGTAGTCAACAAAGTTGACCACTCGACCACACAGGCGACTTTTTAGATTTTAGGCTGATGATATTTATGATTTTCTTATACTAATACTCTTCCGCTTAAAATTGTATTGATTGCGTCGATCGTCCCGATTATTGGTCAGTCAGCTCCAAATGACCTATTTTGAGATAATGGGAAAAGAAACATTCAAAATATTCATCGTAAATCAAGTACTATTGATACTTTTCAAAGTTTGGTTGTTGGTACGAATAATTCGCTAGACGCAGCAACGCAGTTAGTTGCACACAATTACAACATGCATCACAAAACGTAGTTCGAAACGATTTAATATATTTCTCTGTTACTTCGTTTGAGTTGCGTTTTACGTAAGTATTTTAAAGTGTGAGTTGTGAGATATTTAAACGAATCCACAACTTTAACCAGAACACCCAGATAAGTCCGTTAATTTTTAAAATGTACTTATTCATAATCAATTGTCAATAATACTAATATTATTAAGTTACTCCATTTTTAATAGCGATTGAAAAATAGTAGCCACACTCTTTTCACATAAGTATGAAATGCCACTGTTATAATTTAATTATAACTATAAACTATTTCTTTGTTCCTGCCTACAATACCTACATATCGAAAAAGAGAAGTTAAACAACTTGATAACAGAAAGTTCTCAAGAAAAAATTCCTGTTAAAATAAACATGGAAACGGTTCGAACAGTTATTCAACAAGCGTAAATTACTTTTAAGGTTTTCACTGTCAATAAATACAATATGTATACAAAATCAATAAAACATTATTTTGTACTTAGTCCACAATTATTTATAATGATCAAGGCCGAATTTTCTCATCGCAAAAGCGATAGCGAGACTGGTCTCAATCCTAATAAATAATTGTGAAAATAAGTCCAGAAGAATATTATTTTGTATGCTACAGTTGGTTGTAACTAGGCTATCCAATCCCGGAGCCTTTTTGTAATCCCGGGATTCCGGGATTGGGCACTTAACGTGAAATCGTGTATAATTTGAAAGTTTTGATGAGTCGTTTTTTTAGCTCACCGAGGAATTTGAAATCCTGAATTCGCTCTACTTTTCTCCCAGATTATCTCCAAAACTCGTTTTTTTGGGATCGCGACCATGTCAATCCCGGGATTTCGGGATCAGAAAATTGAACGGGATCCCGGATCCCAGGATTGGATGCTCTAGTTGTAACATAGTGTGACCGATAAAATCATCGTTGTATAGCATTAAAGTACAGAAACGATAGTAAAAAAAACTCGGCGAGGGTTAGTCGTCGAGTTATTCAAATTCAAAATATATGACTTCAATCAGATAATAAATTTATTGACAAGGCAATGTCATTTATCAGACGAAGCGTTGTGCAATGCGTAACAAGCAATCTAGAACTGTATGCAATGTTTGTATTTTCTACATCATTAAAATACTTCACCGCTTATAGATATAACGATAAATGAAAAAAAACACGATATAAATTATTAAATAACTATTTTTACTGATAATTATCTCAGAAAAAATACTGGTAGCATAAAATAAGTTTGATTTCGAAATTACAAAAGCTTAGTGAGTGATAAAAAAAAACATTATATCGTTACCGTAATGGCAGAAGTTGTTTACTTTTCGAAGAGAGTAGTAAGGATAGAACACGTAAGACAGGACAGGACTAGTGTTTGACTAATCACTCTCACTACACCCCATTATTTTAGGACTGGAATGGTGGAATTTTTAGACATCAAAATCATCCATGCCTTCGAACAGGAAGCAAACCCGACTAAACAGCCAAAATAGCTAGCAATTATTTATAACAAAAAAAATATAGAACTAAATAAAACACATTGATATTTTTTAACCTTATTAGTATTGCAATATGTTGTTTAAATTACAGCTGCATTAATTATAGTAATATCACTTTACATCAAGCGTATAAAGTACACTCATCTTTCATTGGCACGATACGGTTAAAATTTTACGTAATAAAAAAGTTGTTTTTTTTTTTTAATTTCTTGAAATCATGCGCAATAATTCTGATAAGGACTCAAACATCGTCAGACTTTACGGTATGTATGTATGGAATATTTTAATAAACTTTATAATAGAAAACAAAATATTGCATTGGCGGCGATTTATTTATATTATTATATTACATCTCCTCTTCATTTTTAGCGTTATTTCGATACCAAAAATAGTAACTTCTTCCTTCAATTTAGACAAAAAAATAAGTAAACACTAATAATGGTTTACACATAAAGAAACGAAACACGTCACAGTCTAGGGTTCAAAAAAACGAGGTTTTTACTTGACAATATATGTATGCGAAGTATGGTAGCTAAAGTAAATATGCAGATGAAATAGATTGCAGTAAAAAACTATGTTTATAATTAGTATTATGTTCGATGAATTCGGCGGTAAGTTCATTGAAATTTATTTTAATTTTAATTCAAGTTAATTTAATTTGTCCAAGATGATATTTTTTTATTCCACAGGTTGCCAGCCAAATTATGACACGAGTTTCACCTGTTCGAGAATCATCTTCAAACAAACAATTTATCAAACAAACAGGCTATTTATGAATAAACTAAAAATTGATTTAACTTATATAATGCAAAACAGATTTTGGCATTTTTTCTTATTCTAGCCGCCTGTCCTATTTAAGATTCTATTTCTATGCTTCTCAAAGAGGCGAAACACGTGTCATAATGAGTTACACAACCTGTTAAATATAAATGTACATATCATATTTAATTTATATTGCATTAAGAATCTTCGATAGCTATTTTGGGAAACGCAACATTATCATGTGCAGCATATTTTTTTTAAAAATACATATTTAGAAAAACTATTCTTAATTATTATATATTATTCAACATTTTTTGGGAAGTATTATTTCAAGATAATACGAATCTTATATGTTTAACCTCTAAACCAGTGAAACATACACAATATAATACTAACTAAACGCAAGTTAAAGAAAGCAAAATCACTTTGGCTTAATATGCGTTTTTACATGTCAGTTATGTTTTTTTTTAAATATGTACGCAAACAATACACAGCTATTAAAAAAAATGGAACGTCTTAAAATAATGAAAATAATTATAGTAAATATAATACATACGTAAAGTAGATTGATTAACGTTTTTTTAAAGATTGTACTGATCCGAACCAGTTATACTGCACACTACATTTTGGGCGCCAAAATTTGAAAAACGAATATGTCACCTACCTACACAAAACTTGTTCACACAAATACGTATATCGTATTCACAAACTTAACAAAAACATTGCATTATGACACTAAACTAACGCAGATGTAACATTCTGAATACAACAATCTCTTTAATTAAGACACTAATCACTTAAAACTCGTTCTTAACTAAAACTGTCAAACTGACACTTCACTTTAGGCAGATTTTCAATGTTCCAAATTCAAATTAAAAAAAATACAATTACGTCTCCCTGTTCCAAAACTACTTGGACATAGAAATTGTTATGCGGGATACATAATCGCAACGATAATATTGTTATTGTTATTTGTTTTTTCGTACAAATGATAAGTTGCAACACTCAAAAATAGCACACTAGGCCGTCGAAGCACGTTGGCTGACTGACTGACTAGAATTTCTGAAAGGAACGTTAGACGGCAAAACAAGTCGTATTATTTTCACTCCATCGCTGTGGAATCGTGGATATGTTGCTCCGTTGCCATTATATAAAACAAAAGATGGAGTGGTGGAACAACTCGTTTTGAGTGTATGTGTCAGTTTCGTTCAAAGAGAGGCCCGCGGGCCGGATTATCTCTAGAGTCTCGTGATTTCAAGAGTTTTTATTAAAAATCAATAATTAATAATAATAAACATTTTAAAAAAAGAATCCAAAGGTTCCAAAATAAAGTAAGGTGTCATAGAGACAATAGAGTAAAATAATCATTTTTATGTTCCGTTTTTTTAAACTTTTTAAAAAATTTTAAGAATTGAAAAGGTTGGTGAGAGTATTTTTGAAATCACATACACCCATGTTTTCGAACAGAATTCGATTGAAAAAAATACTGTTCACTGAGACCAACGACGTTGACCATTACGATACGGACCCGGACGTATATGTTGGTCGCAAACAACCATATTTTTTTTTATATTGTAACTACAATACAATTGTAGATCAATGTAAAATTTATTTAATCCTAATTTTTTATTTTACTATATTCTAACGGCTATGTGAAATGAATTTATTTGAAATATATTTCTCCAAAAACACAATGGTTGACAATCACTTACTGAGGTATAAACAATGTCCTTCTGTAACAATCCTTACAATTAAAATACCACAAAACAGGAGCTGAAGGTTGTGTAAACTCACGGATAAAGCGGAAACCGAAAAATTGTATCTCGTATGTTTCCGCCAAACTAGTTCCAATAAGTAATAAATTCAGTCATTATAAATCCAGTGCCGGAGTTGTGCAATGAATGCTCGTGTAACGAACCGGTACGTAGTTTGTTGACCGAAATCTATTCGGAACCGGTAACACCATGCCACGTCATTCTAGGGAATATACTTTTTTAATATTTTTTTTTATTCTGGAATGACACGATGTTGTTGTTGTATACTGAAAAGGTCACTTGTGATTTATTCATTTATTTATTTATTTTGAAACAAAACCCGCTATTTAGAGGAGCAAAAAAAATGGTAAACGCATTTAAAGTGGCAGAAGCGTAAGGCATACGATATGCACATTTAACATACGGAATATTAAATCAATACATATTTATGATTCTGAAACAAACGGATTCAGTTTAGATATAATAATAAAATACAAAATGTTGAAAATATTTGATATCAAGAGCACCCATTCCCAATATTTAAAATTTAAATTTTAAAAAACAAAATGGTATTGACCATAATGGGATTTAAACCGAGACTAAGTCAATGTAAAGTGTCGATAAAATATTGTATACAATGATGTAATTAATCTATTACAAAAAAACGAATATCATTAGATGCCCAGTGTGAGTCCTGGCTTAACTTAATTAATGCCAGAAATTTTGACTCGATTAATATTATTACGCACCTCTGAAGGCCAGTGGGTCAGGCCAAGTGCAGGTCAAAGTTTATACACCGATTCAATCCCTGCTTAGGTAAATTCTGCGAAGTATGATTGCCGGGAAATGTAGAAAAACGTTGAAACTCGTTTTTTTACTAAAAATAAATCTTGGCAATAACATTTAGTCACGTATCACTTCAATGAAGGTCTACAACAACATGAAACCTCTAAAGAATTTGTGATTTATTTTGGCGCCATCACTGCAGTCATAAAAACTTCATTTTTAACTTACACTGAATGTTAATGCCAATAAGCAGTTGCGACAGTTTATGTTCTGACTTACTGATCATAAATTCAAGTTTGTTTCAATATACAGTGGAACCTCTCATAACGAGTTTAATTCGTTCCAGAATCTTACTCGTTATGTGAAACACTCGTTAAGCGAAACAATTTTTCCCATATAAAACAATGTAAAATACAATAATGCGTTCCAAAATAAAAAAATATATTTTAACGTGTATTAAAGTAAAATTACATACTTATAAATTGCTAAGGAGCGTAACAACCCGAAATGCGAAAAACAATGCAACTTCATAAGCTTTTCGATGGTCAGCTCTTGACTGACCTCTTTCACAAGCTCATCAATTTTGTTGTTATCTACCTCCAGTCCCATGGTATTGGCCAAAGATACAATCTCGATGACTGTAGACTTCACAGGTACTTTCTTAAGCCCCTCAAAATCACATTCGACAACGCTCCTTGGCAAAGCTTCTTCCAAGCTCAAGTGAGGGTTCTCTTGGTTACCCCTTCCCATGCCTTGTCAATCATTTTTAGGCAAGCAACGATGTGAAAGTGATCTTTCCGTCACTCGTTATGCGAAATGTCGCTCGTTAAGGGAGCATTTTTTTCACAATCTGTTTTGCTCGTTATTGGAATTACTCATTATGAGAGGTTCCACTGTATTTTCGATGGGTTAGAAGGTAACTAAAATGTATTAAATGCTATTTGATTACTTTTTTATTCCACCCACACAATTAGAAGAATTACAATTTTATCGAATCCAATTCAATACTGTTTCAATATCTTTGTCAAAACCGTATTTCACAACTACAAGGTTATTAATTTTAAATGTACATTTTTTCCTCAGTTTCTTTGCTAGATGCATAGTACAGCAGTGCTTTTCCACAACTTCAACATCGTCTAACGTGGAGGAGTTTGTCTAGCTTTTCACCTAATGTTAAAACATGTACAATACTCTTGAATCAATGGGCTCATATTCCGACGGGACGAATTAATTAATACTGCTTTTATTTCTCTCTCTGTTTGAATTTAGCCGATTAACGCATAACAAATTACGTCCAACAAATATTCCAACTAAACTCTGAGAGAGACTATGTATATTATAAATATTTTTCATACAAGTTATCATACATTACACATCTGGAATCCATCAAGACAATTTGAAGTAAAACAAACATAAGTGAAAGGCAATCTCAATGAATCTATGCATCAGTGATGCAATGTTTCCGTTCCATCCAATGTATGCATTTGATAATAAATCTTCTTTTTTTACCGAGAAGTGATATCTAAATATCGTGCGACTTCCATGAATATTTTCTCAGCTCACCAACGCTTATTAAATTTCAAGAGTTTCAAGAATTAAGAAGAAGAAATGTATTTTTAAGGATGTAACAAAAAGTATTACAGGATAGTGGGGATTAATTTCAAATTAATTTACTTTATAATGAATATCATGTATTTTTTTTTTTTGTTGCGATTCTTCTATTCTGATTGCTCCGCCACCCCTGGCATCCAATCAATCCTTGCATTTTTCTCAAGGAAATTCCAACGGTATTAGAGTAACACAACGCGGGCTATCAGTTGAATGGCGATAACACAATCGCTAATAAGCGAGCGAGTTCTTGTGGTAAACATTGAGAGCGATATTATTGTAATCTAATTAATAATAACAATAACTTCCACTGGTGTGTTGAAGTATTTCTTCGAGCAGGGCGTAGCTTAAAATCAGCGATATTTAGTGACAGAAAATTCAGGGCCATTTATTATTATAAAGGATAAAATATTTAATAAAATAATCATATTTTTGTTTTATTCACGTCCGCTCCCAATTTTGAGCATTGAGATTAATTTTAGCTCCCTAACATTTTTTATATGAGAACTGTTTGCTAGTCAGTCGCTCAACCTCTCTTTTTCAAAGAGAGTAGTAGGAATAGAATGACAAGACTAGTAGTTAACTAATCGATCTCTCTACGCCCAGTTATTGAAAGATCGGAGGGGCGGGAGGGAATTTTTAGACACCACAAACACCCCATGCCTACGAATAGAAATCGAAAAAATACTATTCGTGCTGGTACTCGAACCCGTGAGGTCCGGCACGGAAGCCAACAACGCTAACCGCTGCGCCATAGGACCCAATATTGGGCGCATAAATACCGTATGAGACACTTTGACAGCAATCGTTTACATATGAACCGGTGGTAACTACGCTGGTAAACAACGATTTTGAGAAATTAAAACGATGGAAGATAAGATTATTAAAGGACTAATATTTAACTAATCTTTTCCGCTTTGCCCTGTTGCCCAGGGTCAAATGGAATCGAATAAAACAGTTGCTTGAACGGAAGGAATCTATCGATTACTGCATCGAATTATATTGCCTAAACACGCAATAGCGTTTAGTATACAATACAAGAAATGTTTGGGATTGAATTCTTGCAAATATGTAAATATATTTCGCTTCAAAATCCGATACTAAAACAATACTTATGTAATTTAAGATTTCGACTGAAGGTGCTTTGTGGAATTTCAATATTAAATTTGAATCGTTCAAATTATGTAAATTCTCACAGATTTTGTCACTAACGACCCGGGTTTTGCCTTTCGGAATTTTCAGGCGAAACCCGGGTCGTTAGTGACAAAATCTGTGAGAATGTACATAATTTGAACGATTCAAATTCAATACTTATGTGTTCAATTGCCATTGTTATGCAGTAAATTATTTAATTCTGCCCTGAAGTGAAAGAGATCCGGCGCTGAACGGCAACATTGTAACAACTGCATTAAGACGATTCAAAATATTCAAACCGTGTTTAGTTAATGCTGGTCATTCACCTGGGAACAAATGATCATGAACAACTACATTATGTCTCGGGAACTATGTCCCAGAACATTTTCTTGAACACAAGGGGTCACAGAAAAGTCACCTGTTGAGGTTATGTTGGTTAGTGTTGCCAATACGTGTAAAGTTAATTATTAATGTTTATAAGCTTCCTACAATGAAAATACAATTATTTAAGCATCCAGGATGACAGCTTATACACCATAGACAATATGTAATACTGTAAGCCATAGGGTAACAGAACTTATGTAAAGGCGTTTATTTTGACAGCTGTCACCATAAGGAGACATTTTAAAATCGAAAATAAATCTCTAAAATGACGCCGATGAGTTTATGATGATTAGTTCTGCTTATGTACATATATATTCTCACAATATGTATTGATGAGATATGATGAAAAATAATAATATGACTCTGCCAATTCATCTACAGCTGTGCGCGCATCGCATGTTCTGTATGCGCTCACTCCGAGACAGTGAACATGGAAACCTATCTCGAGTCCCGTGAAATGTTCCACGATATGACGTGGACACGTAAATTTTGTGTTCCATGACATGTTTAGGAACTATGTGTTCCTTAGTGAATGGCAACTGTATTACGTACAGTTCTGTCCTGCCGGGGTTAACGTATTACGCGGTAAGCGTACGAGAATATGTATTCCGATTCCAGCAGATAACTGAACCAAGTACAATACATTGACAATCAATCGACAGTCAGAGTCGAACGCCTATGACAGTGACGGTAAACCTTTTTAATCGTCTTTAAATTGCAAGGAAACTACTTAAAAGAAAGAAATTCCAATGATTGGTAGTCAATTAAAAAAAAAGTGGTGAACACTATCGGGTAGCAGTGATCGTGAGTTTCCAAATATTAATAATAAATGCGTGATAAATATAAATATTCAACTTCTTCTAAGAATATCAATATTGACAGGTTTCAGATTTGATGATCCTTTCAATGATGTATTATTTTTTTTAAAAAATAGCCGTATTTTTTATGAAAAAACTCTTTTTTTATGAAATATTTTTTAACTCGATGGCTGCCACAGACAAGATATCTCGTAAAAATGTTCGTGCTCAATACACCAGAGACGAGTTATCTCGTCAATAATCAATTTAATTAATAGTTGAAAATTATAGCCGGCGTGCTAGGTAATTACTATTAATTATATACGGCAGCTAAAAGGTTAATGACGGCATTTTACATAATATATCGAAACATCGAATTTGATGAAATAACCCGGAATTGCAATCTCAACCTACTGTATTTGTTTTTGTATACATGCCCGCTCCCAATGTGGAGCATATAGTCTCCTATTGATGGTATCCCAACAAAAGATTTTCTACGATAGCGGTTTGTTACTCAGTCGCTCAACCTTTCTTTGATAGATTAGTAGGGGTAGAAGAATAATGCTGACACAGGACTAGTGGTTAACTAATCGCTACGCTCAGTTTTGAAGTGTCGGAAGGATGGGAGAGAATTTTTAGACATCACAAACACTTATGCCTTCGGACAGAAATCGAAAATGGTGTTTGTTCTGGGACTCGAACCCGCGAGACCCGGCACGGAAACCAACAACGCTAACCGCTGCGCCATAGACTTTTTCTTGTATTGCCTGTATTAATATTTGCAATACCCTATACGAATGTTTATAATCTACACATTATCAACCACCCACCCTCTCCAATATACGGTACTTAATTTAACTAACTAGTAAACTACTACTCCATTTGCTAATCCTTTTTTTTCTTTTGAGATGCTTCGTTATGAGTACTCAAAATTTATCAAAAAAGCGTATAATTTAACATATTTATTAAGCCAGATCTTGGCACTTAAATCTTCAGTTCACCATTGTAACAAGGGCTTATACAAAAACCGACTTTTGAAAAAACCGGTTTTAGAATGTCCATATAATTCGAAAACCGGTTTTATCCGCTTTTAGCTTACTTCATTTTGATAGAACGCGTATCAAGTTGTATACATTGTGACTATTTGTGTATACACTATGGCTTACACGAAAATCGACGTTTGAAAAAACCGGTTTTCGAATGTCAATATCATTCTAAAACCAATTTTATCCGGTTTTCGAAGTTTTAAAAATAATGGATAATTCAATGAAAAAAGCGAGAAAAAGTTTAATTTTTTATGTTGTTTATTTATACACATAATACACAACGAGAAATAATTTGGTGTTTCTCTTCAGGAAATATGATTTAAGATATTTAAGATTTACTGATATCAAAAATACCCTTTCGCTGGGTAATGATGTGAGACATATAGTCTTTGAGCCATCAAATAAAAAAGATCCAATTTTTCTGTCATTTTTTTATAGACTTTCGGCACAACCGGTTATGAAGTTGAAAAACCGGTTTTCGAATGTCACAAATTTCACCAAAAAACAGGTTTTTCAAAACCGACAAGCCCTAATTGTAACGTAGCATTCGCGAGCACGTATTTTTTGTTGTTGAATTGAACGAGTGTGGCGATCGAGCATCCGTGTGCACTTGTGAACATGCAGTTAACAGCGTATTCAAAACACTTGTGCTGTAAGCAAAAGTCATGTTGATTTTTCGCAATTAATGCAAAATCTCAATAATCGTTTGACGTCAACAAGAGAAACACGATATGGGCGAGTGATAGATAAATTAAAATATGTCGTAATATAAGCTAAACATAAAGAGTGCAACAATAACTAAAAAAATACATATGTCGTCACCGTGCCGGCAGAAGTTGGTAAGTAACAAAATTTACAAAAATGAGTTAAGTACACAATGAGATTTTTGGAATCAATAATTCTCTTTTAGGGTGTTCTATCACTTTTAGGGTGTTCACTGCCAATACTTGGTGGAAAGACATTATTATATTTTTTAAATAATACACATAGTATTCCTTTGTACTATTTCCTCTTTAATTTAAAAGGATCTGGACCGCTTTCGCTCATGACGAGCACTATCAACTAATCAATTAATAATACTCGTTATGACTTATGAGCAAAACCGGTCCTGACACTTTTAAATTAAAGTGGAAATAGTACAAAGGAATATTGTGTTTTTTTTTTAAATATATAATTCTTTTAAATGCAGGAATTTGTCCCTGTATATTAATTTCAAACTTTATTTGGGTCGATTGGCATAAATTCATCTAAATATTGATACTTTTACTATCTATATCGACCCGTAATAGGCAAAAAATCGTAACCGACAATTTATAAATTTTACAGAAGGTTTTTTAAAAATTACTCTTGTTATAAATTCGAAAAAGGAGTTCCTTGAATGGAGTGAGTCAATAGTAATATATGGTCAAATATCTATCCTGATATTATACTACTTTCAGTTCTCTAGTTTAGCGTTTCTCGGCCAGGGTCCACGTGGAACAAACAATAACAAGTAAAAACGCTAAAATGCACAGGCCAATGCAAAGGGTACAGATTTTAGTTAGTCATCAGCCGCGGGGACAGAAACGGCCACCAAAAGCACATGCGATTTTTTGAATTTCCGTTTTTTTAATGGACTTTTTGAAACTGGTAGTTATTTTTTTATCAAAACATCAAATTATTTGTACTGAAATTGTGTTGATCTAAAGAGGTCAAATTGTAAATATTTTTTAAAATTTCACGTTTAGCTATATTTCAACCCCAAATGTTTGGGTGCCCATACGGTCACGCTCTTCGTTACTAATGTCCGTACGCAATATTAAACGGTAATAAAAAGATGAGCATGACCATAGTCATGCGGGGTTTCTATAAAACGACTTTGCGTTTTTTTTTTTAAATTTTTGTTAGGAATTAAAGTTATCCGTGACTTCAATATGGCTTAAAAAATAAAAAAAAAAGCTCTCGTCTCTGGAGAGTTAAATTCTAATATTTTCTAAAACTTGGCTTTATCATTAAAAGTCATTCAAATACTGAAAAATATTATATTACATTAATACTGATAACTAATAATATAAACTCGTGATATGTCAAGCAGCTCGGATCACAATGGTTGACACCCACTGGTATATTGTTTTAATAAATGTATGTCAGTTGGTATTATGTTAATGAATATTTTATTACTTTTTTTCAATCCGCCTATCCATTTTTATGACTCGCCATAAAGTATATGCATGTAATTGATATTTCATTATTTACACGTAGGAGTGGCACAAAAACTGGATCAATTTTGAGAGGAAATAAGACATCGATTTACAAACAACAATATGCCGTAACCCACTAATAACTGTTGGTGTGTTACGGCATACTGCTATTTATCGGACAGTATTTTTATTTCATGCGCTAATTTGAATTTTTTAATGACTTCAAAATGTCATAGATTAAATTTTAATTAAATTGTACAAATCTTCTTTTGATTGTGCACTAATAATGTCCAATGCAGTCATGTCTAACTCGTGGCACGTGGGTCTCATGTGGCTCGATTAAAGGTTTTGGGTGGCTCTTTCTAGATTTCCAACATTCTATAATTTTTTTATCTTGGTATTGATAAAATAAAAATAAAAAGAAATTAATTAATTAATTAATTTTAATTATTAAAATTGTAAGTGGCCAATTATATAGCTGGGTGGTCACATACCGGTGCTGGATATTCGTTTGTAGTAATTGCAGGGATGGGATGGAGGGGGCTCGGGGAGGCTCGCGCGAGCCCCTTGTTAAATTTCAGCGCGGGCGGCGAGCCCCTTGTTAAGATAAGAAAATCATTCGTCTTAGATCAAATCAGCACCTATGTAACTACAATTTCTGTAGATGGTTAAATTTTATTATGAAACGACTTAGTACCCCCTTCATTTTTTCATTCAATGAGGTGGGCTTCCGTACCGGACCTCATGGGTTCGAGTTAATCACTAGTCCTGTCTTAGCCTTATCATTTTATCTTTACTACTCTTTTTGGAAAAGAAAGGTTGAGCGACTAAGTAACAAACAGTTCTCGTAGAAAAAAAAAACTTTTGTTGAGATACCTTCATTAGGAGGCCATATGCTCTGCATTGGGAGCGAAAATGGATACAAATAAATGGATAAGATTTACCGAGCCACTTGTTAAGATATTGGCAGCCCACCGCAGAGTAATTGTAAGTGTTATGCAGGACAGCAATAGGCGACTGAGCAAGACAGAGCAAATGTAGTGCAGTCCTATTACATGACTATGACGCGCATCGGTTGCTATCTTGCTATAATTATTCCCAGTTAATGTGAAAAATTTACCTTTTATTATCTTTATCGTTATCAAAAGCCTACGGTTCTCGATCACTTTTAAAGAATCAACACTAGTTACACCAGACAGAGCGTTAGAGTGAGAGATTATTAATTGTTTTCGTCTTAATGAATAATTAATTACTATTACGATTCAAACTGTGATAATAAATGACGTAAATAATATTGTAGAATAATCTTTTTATTTCACGATGCTCTTTTTTCTTATTTAAAACTAAAGATAATATATTGCTTATAAATGAATAGGGCCTACAAAGCCAAAGGGGCGTAAAATACATTTCATAACCGAAAAGCGTTTAATATCACTCTAAATGTATAATATTTTTTGCCAATTAAACCAACAGAAAATTTTAAGCGCCGAAAAAGCATTATTTTAATTTTTAATTTAACTAAGGTTTTTATGATATTTACGTAACTTTTAGAACTGTCAAAGTGTCTTTAAGTTCTCAGCTGAAATGAAACGAGGTTAGTAAAATATATGATAAGCGTAATTGGCTTTAAAAATAATTTGCAAAATACAGTAGAAATTATGAATAAGTGACTCTAGACCAGTGTTTCTTAACTGTATTGAAAGAATCGCTCCCTTTTGCAGAAATAAATTATCCAAAACTATCAAACGCCCCCCCCCCTCTTCACTGAGAAATTTGAAATCCTCAATTCCCTAATTTTTTTTCACAAAATATCTCTAGTATTTTTTTAGCTCACGAATTTGAAATCCTCAATCGCCTCCTCGCAATCTTACAGCGCCCCCCAAAGTACTGAAAAATTAAAACCGCCCCCGGTAAGAACCACTGCTCTAAGCTAACACAAATTAAAAAATTTGACACCTCTAACATCTAATTACAAAGACCACCAAAGAGTAATAAAGTAAAGTAAAGTGGTGACTAATGGTAATTTCAAACATAATTATAATTTCGTTAATTTTAACAAAGTTGGTAAGAAGCATCAAGAGGAAGAAATGATTTATTATACCCAACAGATTTAAAAAAAAATCCTTTATCTCAATTTAAGATATAAACATCTCATTATCAGCCTTCTCCGTGGTACCAATTGCTTACAAAATTTATGTTTTATGCTGTCGAGAATGTATCTCTTATAATTCCTTCGTTGTCAGTTCTTCAAAATACTCATATATCTTCCCGTATGAATCTCACACGGAACTTGATTAGCAACACAAATAAATAAACAAACGGTAATTGTAAAACTAGTAATTAACAGCACTAGTAATTCAATGAATTACTGTATTACAATGCGTTATGATAATTACACAGTTTGCGTAATACCCTATGTTTTAACTTTGATTTAAAAAATGCGACCACATAACTTTACACAATTTCAGTCTTATTAAGCATTCTAAAAAAACAGCTAGTCGCATAAGTTGCTTCTGAATATATGATAATAATTAAATCAAATATTAGTATTTACAAAAAACGCAAAAGTGAATATATTTTGGTTAATACTTTGCGCGGACTGTCTGCTTTCTGCATAGCACTACACTAATGTTTAATTTCTTGAGAATAAGGTTTTTTTTTTTGTAATAAAATTGTCAATTTCTTCATTCCGTGGTAAAATACCTATCAAGCATTTTATGTAAAAAAATGCGTTCATTTAAAAGTACATAGTTGGCGGATCAGTCGAGAAAAAAATAATTTAACGTATATTGATACCTAGAAATCGATGTTTGCAATATTCGACTAAAATGTGCGATATTAAAATTAAATATTACACATTACCTATTACGCCCTTTTGAGTGAACAACCTCGCATTGCATGTTAGGATTACGACAGTGAACAGAAATTAAAAGTGACAGCTCGAAATTTTAATGAACCAAGTGTGTGTCAATCAATCATATACATGAAATGTTGTACATATTTGTGTTAAAAAGAATTACAATATTTTTTTCATTCTCTTACGTCAAATTACTTCTTCGAAAATGACGTAAAAAGTTTCTAATGATACAACTAATATAATCGTCGGTATAATGGCAGAAGGTGTTAATTCAAAAACCGATAAAAGCAGATAAATAGATTTTAGCTCGGTGTATCTTCTAAAAAAACAATTTAAGCAATATTCTGTGTATTTTTACATAATATTAACGTAATATACATCAAGTGAATTTCGATTACAGCTGTATTTTAGGCAACAAAAAAACTATAAAACAAAAGCTATTGAATATTTGGATGGTGTTCGTTAACCATTATCGAATTTCAATAATTTTTACAATGTTTATAATCAGAGGCGGATTAATAGCTTGGGAAGCCCCAGGCGCAATAATATTTGGAGACTCTGTTTTTATAATAATTTAAAAGCGCTGAGAAATATAAATCAATATAGAAAACTTTGTTTAAAATACAAAGCATTTATTATCATTCGGTATCATCATATTTATGCGGTAATCCGCCATTGCAATTAAAAGTTAAAATGCACAAACAGAGTTGTTAAAAATTCATAATTATCAAAATGACGATTATCACAATAAAATAGTAAATTAATTTACCTATTGAAGAACGAAGCATCATGAAAATGACTCTCTTTTTTTGACTTCCTTGGTACTGTATATGTATGTATGCGCTTGTGTGTATACACGTATGGATATAGAATGACGGAAAGCATATAGAATGTGATTTCCAAATGATTGGATATGGAGTCACCGTGAACTGACTTCACTAAGGATTTCTCAACTCTGTAGCGATCGCGCCCTTCCGTCAGCAACGATGGTAAGATAAGAAAAACTTCCAAAACATAAACGATGAAGGGGACTTGAAAAACTTTGACGCTAACGGGCCCTGGTACTTAAAGCTCCATAAATTTGAAATCCAAAAAAATCATTTAAGTGTTTTTTGACTTATCGTTTTCTGCCGGTATACCGACGATAAGCACAAGACTTGTTATTGACCATGTAGACAGTTATTATGTATAATTTGTTTTTAAAAAATAATTGGCTTACCTGAAAGATAATATTTTTAATATTTTCTTTTTTGAAGTATGGAGCATCACATGCATACCTGCAACAAAGAAATAATATGTATCAAATACCTTTAAGCATATATGTAGTAAGTATATTTTGTTTAACCATACATAATTAAAAAGGCTTAAGTGTCAGTGAGTTTCCTAATTTATTCATTGAAATGAGTTAACAGACGTAAGATTACACTTCCTATGATAAAATCTCTTCGATACGTGTACGGATATCGCAGCGAATCATCAAAGATGTATGATAAATGAAGATTTTAACCACTTGAATACCAAGCGGACACAGGTGTCCGGAACATATGCAAGCGAACACGGATGTCCAAGACATTTAAAAAAATCAAATACTTGGTATTCTAATAGAATATAAGCAATATTTTGATGAATATGTGTATTGCTATCTATACTGAGTCAATGTAGGTTTTTAAAATATCGAATTCGAGTGTATTAGGCAAAATTATTTTTCTCAAAAACACGCAGTATCTGCGACATATTATGATTTATTTGCGCGGTATTCAAACGGTTAAGAACTGTTTAGCATATTACACAAAATCGACGATTCAGGTAATGCCCTAAGACAGTGGTGGCGAACCTTCATACGCCTGTGTACCAAAAATATTGTTATCCAACTTTTTAACGTTTTTCCATATCCGCTCCCAATACGGAGCATAGAGTCACCATATGGTTCCTCCATGGTTCTTTATCTCCCGTCAGTCTCTTTGTTTCCTCCCAGGCCATAGCTCCGCTGATTAGTGGCCTTCAACGACGTCGAGATCCACCTGATTGGTAGAAGAGACAGGCAAGGTTCAGACTCTCATGAGACATCCGCAGCACACTTCCAAGCCAAGTCCATGGTCGCTTTTTTATTTTGGACGTAATAAGAGTATGGTTAGTCCGCTCTCTTATCTCCGTGTTCCTTACAAAGTCAAACCACCGTACTCGTAGTGTTCGCCGAAAGCATCGGTTTTCAAAGCACAATATACGGTTACTTTGCGCTTTCGTAAGACGCCACGACTCGCAACCGTAAAGAAGTACTGTCAAGATGCATTCGTTGAACAGGAGGCACTTGGTATGACCCTGAGTCACAGATTTTCTGCATTAATTCAAAGGTTGCTCCAGCTATCCCTAATCTGATCGCGAGCTCTTTACACAGACCGCCATCTTCCGTGATGTGTACCCCCAAGCAATGTTCCCTCTAATTTTCCGAAGGTTATGTGCAAAATACACTGGCTGTACAACTTTCTAAGGAAATTACAAAAAATGTGTGTCACATAACGGTATTTAGACCTACTAAACGAAATGGTTATTTTTCATAATGACAATAATTAATAACACTATATAATTATAACCATTAATTTATTCTGGTGGTGGTATAGCTGGTGTAACTTTTGTGCGCTCTGTTGTAATGTATGTGTGCGCGCTCAGCGAGTTGTGTGCACACGCGTACAGCTTAGAGGGAACACTGCTCTCAAGCACCTGAAACCGTCAATTCTTTCGATGTTTTGACCTGCGCTCGTTACAGGCATTGTTGCAAAGCACATTGGTTTTACCAATGCGATACGAGTTGCTCTGCTGCCTATTCAGAATGAAACGAAGGAAATAAATAAACGACTTGCAACTTCGTGACGTTGGTTTTTGGAAAATGGTTTTATAATGCGCGTTCAAAGTTTATTGCACTGTTATCATTGGCAGTTGGCATTATAAATGAATGCAAGTCTTGCCCGTCCCCGTAGACGTATTCACTAGGGCTTGTTGGTTTTCAAAAACCGGTTTTTTGGCTAAATATGTATCATTCGAAAACCGGTTTTCAACTTCGTAACCGGTTTTGCCGAATTTTCCATAAACGAGTCTATAAATAAAAGGACAGAAAATTTCGATATATTATTTGATGGCTTAATACCATATGCCCTACATCATTACCCAGCGAAAGGGTATTTTCGACATTAGGAAATTTTGTTACAAAACCATCAGTGGACGTTTTGTTTTCTTAAATCATATTTTCTGAAGAGTAACATCAAATAATTTATTGTTGTGTAGTATTAGGTATATAAATAAACAACATAAAAAAATTGAACTTTTTCTCGCTATTTTAATTGAATTATCATTTTTTTATAAAACTTCGAAAACCGGATAAAACCGGTTTTCGAACAATATTAACATTAGAAAACCGGTTTTTTTAAAAGTCGGTTTTTGTATAAGCCCTAGTATTCACTTATCCCGCTGTGTAACTTTTACGGTTCCCGTACCTTTTTATACACTGCAACCATTTCAGCTAACGTTGTCCAATCTTCGTTCCGCCCTCTGGTATTTACGAGATAATCTTGTATATCTAACACATATATATATAACCATTGGAGATGTCAAGGTCTGGTTTTAATCGCCAGCTGTTTACAACGAATATCTAGTACAACAGTCCAAGGTCCGTGTTTGTACTAAAACAACGTGTGAAAAAGTTACATCGCATTTTTAAGCCGAAAACACCGAAGCGCCAAACTTTCTTTCAACAGGTCGTGCTCACAATAACAAACATTGCGTGTTTGTTAGTTTACATAGTTTTGTTTTAAAATAAGTTCACATTAAGAGATCGTTTGTGATACAACGCATCTTAAAATGTTTACATGTATTATTTTAATTTTAAAAAAACAAAGCTTATTTTGTTTATGACTGTTTATTACGCACTGCGCAGCGATACATAAAGATGTAGACTTTTGAGCAGTGATGCACAAACGCGGCCCTTTTTTAATTTGGAACGGCCCTTAAATCTCTTTCTCAAACATACTTTTTTCACGTAAAACATTTATTAAACAAATGTAAGCAAGCTTTTTCTTCAATGAAGGAGAATAAATCGGTTCATAGAAACAGGCTTACAAATATTATGTCAAATTAAAAAAAATAGTTAAAAATTAACAAAGACCATGAACGCATTAACTTATGAATTGCATATAAATGAAACATAAATATTTCACAATGAAATGATTTTTAATAAGCAAGTACTCATGATCTTTTTTTGCATGGCTTATTTATTTTCTAAATAACACGATCAAAATAATAAAATGGAACCTATTACTCATTTATCTAAATTCACTTAATCTTTTGTACACGTTTTTAAGGCTGTTTTACATGGAACATACATATTTTTTGCATAAAAAAAGGATTGAGCGTACTTTAAATCATTTTTTTCTTTGCGGCCCGAACCCACGATAAATTTGTTTCATGCGGCCCGCTAGAAGGTAAAGGTTGTGCATCACTGCTTTAGAGAGTGTAGAAAAATAAACTTATAACAATTTATTTTTTTATATATGTTAGGTGTTAAGTAGCTAATCAAAAAAAAATCTCCTTCTTGCGTAGACGCATGTGTTGCATATACACATTTGTTGCGTAGTGTGAACCTATCTTCATATAATAATATAGAGTATAAATGTATGAAAAAATCTTAATGCTGTGTGTCCACTAGGGCTTATTAAAAACCGACTTTTGAAAAAACCTCTTCGAATGTATACGCCCCGGTAAATCCGAGACGTTACGCGAGAAAAGCATCATCCAAATACACCAGATGAAAAGGGAATTGGAGCACGGTTCCACCAGCTCCAGAATTTGATGTGTATATGTATATCAATCAAAATATATCAATAGAAGCGTTTCTACGAGAAATACTTGATACTCATTTGCTTAATCTCTTTTTTCTAAAGAAAGTAAAAAAATAAGGATATTGCTAGAATATGACTATTGCTTAGCTAATTCAAGGCATCATATACACTAGGGCTTATACAAAAACCGACATTTAAAAAAACCTGTTGAGGAATGTCAATATTGTTCGAAAACCGGTTTTCGAAGTTTAAAAAAAATGGATAATTAAATTAAAATAGCGAAAAAAAGTTCAATTTTTATGTTGTTTATTTATATACATAATAATGTACAACAAGAAATTATTCGGTGTTACTCTTCAGAAAATATGATTTAAAAAAACACAAAGTGTCCTGATATCTAAAATACCCTTTCGATGGGTAATGATGTGGGTCATATCCAATTAAGCCATCAAATAAAAGATCGAAATTTTCTGTCCATTTGTTTATATACTCGTTTATGGAAAATTCGGCACAACCGGTTACGAAGTTGAAAAACCGGTTTTCGAATGTCACAAATTTAGCAAAAAAACGGTTTTTAAAACCGGTTTTTGAAAACCGACAAGCCCTAGTGTCCACAATGTTTGCGAACTTGAAAACGCTCAAATGGAGAATATGACCGCACCGCAGTGTTTGTTTAATCAAATATTTTTTTCTGAATAAGTGGCAAGTTCTACTTTCATGATTAGATAATGATTGAAAACAGGCGATTTGTTTTTGACGATTGATACGAACGTATTTTACTATTCTACTCAAGATCTCAAGAATTAAAAAGTTTGTGTTGGTAGCTATACAGCTTTACCGATTTATTTCCATGCATTATTATTGTAATTTGGATCTCGACGATTCAACAAAATTAAATTGTTTCAACAAAGTTTGATGAAAGCTAAAAAATTTTCTTCCTTGCAAACTACTAAATTACAATGTATGGTAAATCACGACTAATTGTCGTCAAAATCTGTCTAAGAATAAAATGCTATCATAAATTTTAACATGGTTGGTGAACTTAGGAAACTATTCAATTAATAAATAGCATTAATAAATAGAATAATATTCTTTAAATGAAAACAACTCACAACTATTACAGTCCGCTCCCAATGAGGAGCATATGGACTCCTTATGAAGTTTATCTTAATAGAAGTGTTTCTACGAGACCTGCTTGTTACTCAGTTGCTCAACCTCTCTTTTTCCAAAGAGAGTATGAATAGAAGGATAGGGCTATGACAGGACTAGTGGTTAGCTAATCGCTCTCAATACGCCCAGTTTATAGAATAGGATGAGTGGGAGGGAAGAATTCAAGACATCACATACATCCATGCCTTCGAACATAAATTTATAAATCGATTCAAAAATCAATTTATATAACTGTACGTACTGGGATTCGAACCCGTGACCTCCGTAACCGAAGCCTACGACGTTGACCACTTGACCACATAGGCGGCAAACATAATGTTGCTTGTATAATATTATTGACTGTCGGGTCATATGGCGCAGCGGTTAGCGTTGTGGGCTTCCGTGCCAGACTTTACGGGTTCGAGTCCCAGTACGAACAGCATTTTTTCGATCGATTAATCTATTTCTGTTCGAAGATATGGGTGTTTGTGATTTACCTCTCACCATTTCCGATCCTCTAACAACCAGGCGTAGCAAAAGCGATTAGTTAACCACTAGTCCTGTCATAGCTTTATCTTCCTATCCCTACTACTGTCTTTGAAAAAGAGATGTTGAGCGACTGAGTAACTAACAGTTCTCGTAAATAAACTAAAGATACATAGGTTAGGTGGTCATATGCTCCACATTGAGAACGGACATATGTAAAAAAAGGTATCCCATTTTTGATGGCACGTTAAAAATTTGGTAAATAACATTTTATATTTTTAGCACGCCCACGTTAAAAGGTTCGTCACCACTGACTATATAAAATCAAATTGATACGTCATCTTTGGTATTCACGTTAGCTACTCGACCCGTATGTAAAAATACAGAGTTTTAAATACACGTTGAAGAATTTGACCCACACAACAGAGGGCCGAGCAGATAAGGCAATTTAATTTGTGATTCGGAATCGATGGCTTCTAATTCGATCGCAATGGCTCCAAAATTCGATTGGGGCGAGAGGGGTTAATGTATTGATTTATCGCCCCATTAATTTCGTAGCTCGAATTCATTTCTCAGGTGTGTGGCTCAACTTCTTGCCCGCCCGCCGAGATGGCTAGGGGGTGACCTCTCGCGCCCCTCGGCCGCCTTCAAACTAAATCATTGTCGATATAAAAGATAAAATGTTCTTATGATCCTGTAGTCTATTGGAAAGTGGTTTGATTTGCGCTTTCTGCGGCACTTTTAGTACTGAACGCCGAGAGAGACATTTATTTCGCTATTATAAAACATCCATAAAAAAATTATTTTCATTCTCAGCAATTTGAGATGTATTAAATGAATGGTACGTAATGAGATTTTTCTTTATAAATTCTTTGTCTTAAATAACTCAACAGGTGAATTTACTGTACCAGCTTAGAAAAAAAAACAGCAAATTGTTTTACTGGTAATTATTATTAGGGTCCTATGGCGCAGCGGTTAGCGTTGTTGGCTTCCGTGCCGGATCTCACGGGCTCGAGTCTCATTTCGAACAGCATTGGAATGGAATTTTGCTGTAACGCTCGCCGTTCTAACTCAGGTTCAAGCTTCATTTTCTTATAAGAAATAAAACGTTCTTGTTGGGTTGACTTCTGACTCTGAAGTAACTTTCTTTATTGATTTTCCCAATTATTTATACTAATTTCTTAAATGCTACGTTAACAAAATTCTTTATTTTAATTCTATTGTGCTTTCATAATTCGAGGTTTCGTCATTAACAATAGTTCTCATGTTGCATCTATCGATACTCAATATTGTCCACACAGCATAACTTTTACTTTACATGTTACCCGTGCAGTCATGCTGACTGTGTGTTTTGCCAAATATTGCATATTGATAGTTGACACACATTCTTTATAAGTTATTTATATACATGATATATATATATGGCCATCGTCACATTGCGAATATTAATTTGGAACATTAAAAATGGCGAGGAAAAGCCCACCGCGTTACATATGAAAAAAAGCCCTGTTCTACTGTATAAATTAAAGATAAACAAGCCTAATGACATAAATAAAGATTTATCAGTGAATAATTTTCTATTGAATTTGACTTGAATATGTATTTCTTCAAGAGAATGAATGAATTCGCAGTAAAACAGTAATTCGAGCAGAAAATCGTTTCCGAGAAATAAAATACATACATAATTTTGTATTCATCCGTTTCGAATTAATAAAAAGCAATCTATTTATTTTCTATTAAAAAATGTTTTTATTGCTTCTGGAATCCAAAGGCAGGGGGTCACGGGACGCCCCGAGGGTAGACGATAAAGGTCTAAGGAACGTGATTACATCTGGGATTTCCCTGATAAGGTTATATGACCCAAAAGGGGAAGTCCTGACAGATACGATGATCGTGTTGGAATCGCCCTTTACAATGAGATCCTATTGTATTTTTTTTTCCATATTGAAATATCTTCCCGTCAATGGCAAGGAAACTGGAAATACAGAATTTAGTCGATTCGTATTTGAAAATTGTTGAAATATTTTAGGGTTTCATGACCTTTTTGAATTGGCGACAAACTGCAAAACTCGTGGCACATCAAGATTGTTTTATCGAAAAAATTTGTTCGAAATAATAATATGTAAATTTTTCACTTTTTTTAGTATACGTTACAGTTAGGGTTTCCAACCCGGTTTAAACCAAAACCGGTTAATCGGTCTACAAAATAACACAATAAACGACTATTAAAATTCTACCACAAGTGTATGAAAATCAATTTGAAATAATGACTTGACTATCAAAAGTTGCCAAGTCAAAAATATCTTGTTGCCATACTGGCGAAGTCATTTAGAGCCAATCAGATTGCAGAATTTGAATCAGCTGACTGAATGCCATTCAGTGTTTATAACGAAATTTAGTTTAACGTTTAATAATTTGACGTTTAGTGCCTGGGTTAACTCGCATTAAAATTTTGTTAAATGGTAGTCAAAAAAACTTTTGTCTATTTTAAAAAATAAAACGAAACTGAATTGGCCGTATTTGATACTGAACGTCGCAATATATTTAAACATATCTTATGTATATGTGTGCTTTTTTGAAAAAAAAAGTGCCGGAACTCACTTATTGTTAAGCCTTTTACTAAAGATTTTTTTTTAATCCATGTCCTTTCCAAATGAGGTGCATATAGATTACTGTAAGACGTATTTAAACGGAAGTTTTTTTTACAAGAACAGCTTGTTATTTAATTTCTCTCTAAGACTCTCTTTTTAGAATTTTTGAGCCAAAACATATAATTTTCTTTCAAACACATTGTTGATGTTAATTTGATAATTTATATTCAGTTTATTTTTTTTTTTGCTGTTATTAAATTTTCGTGATGTAATGATTCAAAAAAACAATCGTCTCTTTTTCGGCTTAAAAAAATCATAAGTTTTGAAAGCAAAATAAAAAAAAAATCGAACATTGCAAATGCCAAGATAAAGTTGCCGGAACGCCGTTTCACCGCGTTACATGGGGAAAAAAGCACTGTATATATATATCCAACGATGATGCAAACTGATTCCTTCCTTCCTTCCTTCTATTCCTTTTATTCATTCATTGGGGAATGGGATATTCTTGATTCCTCTTTAAATTCAACGCGGAGTAGATTTAACTTTTCCGCCACGTCGGATTTTCAGTATACTCAATATCACTTAAACTAAATGGCATTCTCTTTTTTCCTTTCTATTTTTATTTTTTTAAGCACAACAGTGCATGGTTAAAAGATAGGTCCCGTGGAGCTCTGTATCGGTTCAAGAACATGAGGAGGAAATTCGTTTCATTTATAGTATTGCGTTAAACAGCGGCTGCATACACATAACGGGTGGTGGTGGGATAATCAACAACCAACTTGTATTCATTCATTGTAGCACTTGTGTCTAAAGCTCTATATATATTGTAAACATATGTTATGGATTATTTTTACTAAGACTCTTATGTAGTTCATTTCTTATTAATTGTAAACGAAAGATTATCTTACAGTGAGAAAATTTCCAATTTATATATGTCTAAAAGATTAACAAAATATAAACATTTTTACTAAAACACTTTATTATTATTTAAATGTTTCAACATTTTTCTATAACATAGATACCCTTTATAATAAATCACTTAAATCTTATTAAATCAAAATAATATCGATGTGAGTATTGAGGAGTTTCTACTAAGCTGTCATACCTTTCGATTTGAACTCTTAATTTAAACTGAAGAGAAAGGAATTGAATATTGATTTAGTCCGTTGAAAGGTTTATTGTTACAATTTATGTCATAGACAATTAACATACAGAGGTTAATATTGTGTATACATAACACAGACATTTGTGAATAAATAAAAAAAACAGACGCTTACTTTAAACAAGAATTCCAAATAAAAATGAAACACACAACAACAATAATCGCCGCCGGAATAAATTCGTTCGCTCCTAAATCATGAAATGTTAAATTGAAGTTATCAGGAATTCAATATACATAATTGAAATTCTCATTTGTGCTTGAATTCCGTGGTAACATCTCATATCAATTTACGTGTGCGCATCTCAGTACCATATTAAATTCCAATGGAGTTCGCTGCAAAGAAGAACCTCCAAACATTACGTATGTATGTACAGCCTGCAAGCAATGCTGTCATTTTAGGGGTTTTCCGGGATTCGCACGAGCCCCCAGTGAATAATTAAGCGATCCAGAAAACTTCCCGAGATAACACAGCGTTTTATATTAAATGTTATACAAAACAAAAATGTTTTCCGGTAACCAAGGTAAAGCAGTATTTGTATTTACACAAAGGTCATGTTGCTTCACCCTGAATAGGTCTGGGAATATTCCGGCCCGGCTTGTTTTGTTGTGCAGCCCACGGGGTGTAATCGGATTCTGGAAAAGTTTACTTTTTTCAGCCTTTTGACTCCGTCTCTTAACAAAAATATTCGAATCCATCACATTTTTAGGAAAGTCAAATATTTTGTTCACTACTAAATTATATATCTGGTTTATTTAATTTATGCAAACATTGAAAGAACATATGACTTGTAAATATGGTACAGTCAAATTCAATTATTTTCCCTACTATCAAGTAGATATCACCAATAAATATTTGACATAAGTTTGGATACCCTAATGCACGGGTTCCCAACCTGGGGGTCGCCAATTTTTTTTTCCATTTTGGATTTGAACAGCAAAAGGAGTTTCGGAGACAATCCGTGGAAAAGTATAGCAAAACGAGGATTTTAAACTCTTCGGGGGTCACATGGCTTTTATAAAAAGGGGTCACCACCCTAAAAAGGTTGAGAACCTATGCCCTAATGCCAAAAAGTTTACCCGGATCTTAGTTTGAAGATACTTTTAGAATTATTAGGTATAAAAAAAGTGTTATTTTACTGTCAATTTTAAAGTACTTTATTTCTATAAAGATGCCTAAAAAAAATATTTAAAAATACCACACAAATGTATGTGTTACAATAATGTTATTTTAGTCCAGCTGTAGGCAATCT
Organism: Himalopsyche anomala; assembly: GCA_031772345.1. Taxonomy (NCBI): domain Eukaryota; kingdom Metazoa; phylum Arthropoda; class Insecta; order Trichoptera; family Rhyacophilidae; genus Himalopsyche; species Himalopsyche anomala. The sequence goes on from CM062838.1 coordinate 11,457,299, forward strand.
ATACCCATGTATTTTTGTTCGATCCTAGCTAAAATTACACTTATATTAGAGCAGGGATTCCCAAAACTGTGCCACCGGGCGGTTCGAAAACATACAACTCTTGACAGATTTTAAATATTTCAATTCGACGCGGAAAATTTTATAATGAATACGGTGGCTTCTATACATCCAAAATTAGATTTTAATTTATTTTCAGTATTGCAATATCGGTATTTTTGTGACACAATGATAAAACCTAGGCTTCGATAATACCGGTCTTGCAATCACTAACCGGGAAGATCCTGAAATTCTACGGCCTGGACTGAATAGAATTATAAAAAATCATCCCCCTGTACAGTTTATGTTTCCCAAAAGCTTTAAATAAGAAAACGTAGCGATAAGAGTGAAATATCACCATAAGCGATAAACTCTCGACTGCTATGTAATAAACAATAGAGTTTTATTACTCTACGCGAGCTTTTTCGTTATGCTTGTTGTGCATTTTTATGTCAAAACACACTTAAAACTTAGGCGTTAAGTGTTGGAAAGATGAGAGTGCATGCAGTTAAATTGTATGAAAATAATTGTCAGTTATTCTTTGCGTCACCAAAAAAATCTTTACTGTCAATTAGAGCTTCTCGGTTTTCAAAAACTGTTTTTTTTAACTAAATTTGTGACATTCGAAAACCGGTTTTTCAACTTCGTAACCGGTTGTGCGAATTTTCCATAAACGAGTCTAAAAACAAAGGGACAGACAATTTGGATCTTTTGTTTGATGGCTTAAAGACCATATGCCCCACATCATTACCCATCGAAAGGGTATTTTCGATATTAGGAAATTTTGTAACAAAACGATCAGTGGACGCTTTATGTTTTCTCAAATCATATTTTATGAGGAGTAGTACCAAATAATTTCTTGTTGTGTGTTATTATGTATATAAATAACGGTGATAAATCATACCGTGTCAAAGGATATGAAAGGATTTGTTGTTAGCTACTCGCTCTCACTACGCCCCTTTATTTTAGGATTGGAAATGTGGAAGGTAACTTTCAAACATTACAAACATTCACATCTCCAAACAGAAATCCATCGATTGAAAAATGTTTTCGTACTGGGATTCATACCCGTGAGATCCCTCACGGTAGCCGACAGCATTGACCACTGCGTCACGGACACAACATATTTTTTTTACTAGCCTATACACCTATAAAAACCGTGCCAGGTACTATCTCTGCCCTTAGACTTTTACCTCCATTATTATAAATTATAATTCTTATAAAAGGTCATTTTCGATATTATTTAGTACGTTGAATCTACGTCGTAGATGGACGAATTGTCGCTGTATGACATTTAGTGTAAAACACTTTTAAAATGTCATTTGCGAAATTGTTTTGTCAGATTCCTCTTTTAATTTTCGAAATGCAACTGTGAATATTCGTTGTTTTACGGGAACATTCAAAATAGTTTATTAAAAAGCGAGAGAAAAATAATTTCCAGCGAGACGTAAAAACGCTTCTTGCATATTTTATTTTGTGTAGCAGCAAGATTGGAATAAAAAAACGTATGCATTTAGAAATATTGCATTTCTCGGAGGAGCTAAATGGTGAGATTTTTTTTCATTTTACTTATACCGGAAAATATATATTTTTTCATCACTACCTGTGCTTTTGATGCAAACATAATTAAAAGAAGGTTCTCACAACATTTCAAATAAATCGGTTTGGTAGAACATGAGATATTATGTACATCAGCTTGAAAAAAGTAGTTTCGAGAAAAACGCGTTTAAAGTTTTGAGTTTCGATCTGTTCCGGTCGGACCAGCTTAGTTTCTGCGTCACCAAAATCGCTGTAACTCGGTAAATAATTAAAATTTTGAAAAATACTTTTGAGGGTATACTCTCAAATGTCTAAACTTTAGAAAACTATAAAAAAGAAAGAATCGATTTTTTAAAATTGCTACACTAGAATACCACCTTAAGTTAAATTTTAATAGGAAGGGACTTTTTCCTGCCACTAAATCAGCAATTTTAATTCGAAAACTTAGGATCACAGGGGCATAACAACAAAAAATTGCATTAAAGAAATAAAATACTTATTTGTACTGATATAAATGATCACAATATTACAAAGAGTAAGATAAGTAAACTCCCAAGATTAGCTGAAGCTAAAGATGTTGACCACACGGAAATATACCAGGCATCTAAACTCTAGCCATTTTATCAATGAGATAATAATATAAAAACGGTATCACTAAAAATCACAAACGGTGTCAGTTATAAAGCTGATAATGATGCTTTTGAGCTGAGGATGAAAAAGACAAACGTTTTATTTGAGAAAATAACCAGACGTCTGCTCGTATCATACAATGTACCCTAATCGATTATATATAATATTGTGTTCAGAATTTTATCCAATCAGCTTAAATTTTAAGTTTATAAATAAAAAAAGTGTTACTTGGTGTAATTTGGTTGGTTAATAATATACCTTTAAGCTGATATGCTTTTTATCTTTAATATGATACAACTTTGATCTTTCTTTGGCCCCGATAAATATTTAAGGTTCACTCACGCGCTTAAAATTCTTAAACACTTTTTCTTCACAAGAGTCCTCTTATCAAATGAAACGCTCGTGCAAATACAACCAGCGATGACGTCGATGAAATGAAACCAAAATGAGGACGCAGCAGGTCCCTGGTGGCGACAAATCCTACTTTTCCCCCTATTAAACTGCACCAGGGACTCTTAGAAATCATTTAAAATATGCCCTTATGAGAAATGAAACCCGATACGGATTAAATACAACTTTTAAATTTGAATTTTAAATGGGGAGTAATTTCAAGAATTAAATTTATTTGGTTTTCTGGATAAATTTATGATTATATATTTACTTACATGTAGGATACAAGAGTGGGGAATTTGGCAGATTTACCTGCTCATTTAAAATTAATAAACTATTTAGCTGTGCCCTATTTATTTCTAAAATTTCCTGGAAAAAACAGTTCAGCTTTCAATATGTATATTGATAGATTTATCGGTTTATTTAGTACAGAATTATTTCCCTCAATATTTCTTTCACATGTTGTTTTCGGACAAAACTTTATAAATAGGGTCCAAATTTTTTTACTCCTTTGTGTTTTAGTGTGTATTAAAGACAAGGAAAAATACATACAATAATAAAGTTCACGGTTTTCTTGACAACAGGCAAAGAAATGTTATATTTAGCAACTAAGAAAAATGTTTATAATATGTAATTGCGATATGTCATTGTATAAAACACAGTCGTGTTGAGCGACTGTATCTAATACTTGCTCCCTAAAAACGTTTCAACCAAAAACATACCCGAAGCGGTTGTCGGGGGTGTGGGTGTAGAGGTCCAGATTTAAAAAAAGGTTTAACAAAACGGCGCACATTTCCCCAAACACTTAACAAATTTTACGCATGTCGTCCATTAATCAGGAGCGAGCGACTTTTATTGGAGGCTTTAGGATTCAGTAGCGAAAAAAATGACCCCGTTTACTTCCTGGCTGTTTGTTTAATATTTTGGTTTATTTTGAATGTTTTGAATATTTACACGGTGACCTGTCGTAAGCTTTTTACATAGCGAGAGCTTTTCCGGGAGGGAAATAATATAATAAAAGAATACAGTGAGCAGTAATTGTATTTTTAATCAGTTGGTAACAGATCAGTCGTTGAGTGAAACTCGTATTGACAATGTATTTTGCTTATATATTAATGTAATTGACCGACAACATTATTGAAACGATTTCTCCACATTAAATAACACTTTTTTTTATATATTATATAAACATGGCCGGTTTCTCTCATCGCGATATTTATTAACTAATCCAAACAGGCTTATTCTTGATATTTTTAACGGATTCAGCGGTAACTTTGCAGAAATAAATTTTCTAATATGGGGTTGTTTTTATAACATTGAGAGTAAGACAATGATATGAAAGAGTAAAATTACAAGGTATATAAAACAATTGGTTCAAGAAATATAATAAGTATTTTCAAATAAAAATAAATATAATTTAAAATTAAAATACATGTTATTAATATAAAATTCAATGATTATCAATATAATTCAATACTTTTCAAATAAAAAAATTGCAATTGGGAAAAGTTGAACAAACTTGAAAACCAGTCCTAGTCTTTATAAAAATTGTGGAAAAAGAACAAAAAAATGTGCTTAAATATAATGTATTACACTATAAAAAACTTTTTTTTTATTAAAATTTCTGCTTCACGCCTTCAATCAATCCCTTGTCAGAACAAGGGATTAAATCCAATAGCTATCAACTATTTTTTTTAATGTTGCACTAAAATACATTATTATTATTTGATATTATTTAAATGTATGGAGTAAGTAATCAAGTAAATGTCAATACAATCAATGTTATGTATTTCCACCTTGAATTGAAAGTTGACACATTAAAAGTGGTATAAAATCTCAATATACAATTGTTTCTCATAAATTAAATTAAAAACAATACTTGAATGGCACTTGCATGATCATACAATACACATTTTGCTATTAAAAGTACCATATATGACAATTTGTATCCATTCATAAGTGGATCAAGGATGCCGTATTTGCAGCAAAACAATTGAAAATATTTGCATATTGCAAGTGCAGGTAATGCAAGCGGACCAAGTATCCAATATACAAATATATATTGTTTCCATTATAGCCAAAGTTAAACATTAAAATTTACAATATAGCGTTGTATGAAATTTAGTCGCCTTACTTTAATACGCGTATATTATACTGCCTCGCCATTACCAAAGCGTCGACGCCTGAAGTGAAAATATTTGAGATTGCAATGCAGCAATAATTCGTATAACTTTTGGATATCAATTTTAAGAAGCTTCAAGTCCCAGGGCGTATTAGCGTAAAAGTTCTTCGAATCTCCTTTATCGCTAATGTTTTGGTAATTTTAATTTTATTACCAACGCTGCCGACGGAAGGGCGTGATTGCTACAGAGGTACCTCGTACGCATTAATTTGCAAATCATATTATAGATACCTCCCTGAATACTATACCAATACATGTACACACAGGTGATTTGACAATCACTGCTAAAAAATGTAATTTTTCGGAATTTGGTGGTGTCGACTAAGGATAACGATATTGAACGAGGTGTTTTTCCTCTTATAATTATTGATTCACTAGATAATTTAGTAACAATAACAGAGTTAATTTATTAAAATTGTGAAAATATGTACGGTAAAACCCTCATTTGCACTTTAGTCGGGACCGTGTAATTGGGGGTAGTCTAATTGGGGGTGTGAATCTCATACAAAATTAAGGATTTGGTTTTTAACCGCGGAAAATGCAAAACTAAAATTTCCCTTAGTTTTGCAAAAAAAAATATGGACGAAATATTAAGTTTTTGTAGTAGTAAATATCACGCACACCGACAGACGCCCAGCTATGCATTATAGCCTGGCACGTGTTGAATACACATACGCTAGCCAACATTTAACTGTATGCGCGGCACAGACGACCGTCTCGTAGTAACGACAACGGAATGCGACCGTGCAATTGGAGGATTTCCGGCGAATATTTCAAGCTATCGCGTAATTTGGGGTAGTGTAATCGGGGGTTCCACTGTACTCTGTATCGGTATGTTTTTAATTAACACGTTGAGTGTGAAACTGTGGTTTCAAGTGATGTGCTATACTTTCGAAAAGAGCAATAATTTTGATAGCTATTATAGCAGATGCTCAAATTCTTCTTAAACATTCATTTAATTATTACTTACATCAAAAATAGTTGCAATTTTCTCTGCTGGAGACCAAATAATGGTGCATTCATTGTGTCTACATATAATTGCAAATTTGAGTAATCCACAAAACAAGATGTCAAGAACAATCACTTCTTTTCTACTTACTAAATTCACAGTAAAAAAATGCAATTCTTGAAAGATACGCTGAACACACGGAATAGTTTGACGTGATTTGGGCTGAAGCCGAAGAAGTTACACGAGTCTTCGATATAATATATGCAATTTAAAAACTCTTTTCTTGCAAGTATAATAATTTGGCATTAGAGTTTAATAAAAAAAGCATCATACGACTAAATAAAACAAAAATAGTCTTACTTTTGTCATATTGGCGTTTTGCGCTGTTGTTTCATCTACCCACTCTTCGTCCGAATTAATCTATTTCGTTTTCTTTTTTACGTTGACAATAATTGCTAAACTTTTTTGTATGCCAAAGAAAAAGAAATAACTGAACGACAAAGGTGAATGGAAAACAAAAAACTTCCACGCAGAAATAACAAAATAATAACAACCTGCCGTTGATATTATATTATTAACGAGAAAGATATTTGAAAAATACTGGTACCTTTTTTACCATTGAGAATATTTTTTTCTTCCGCTGAAAATTGCATACTGTAATATAATATAATCAAATCCAAATATTTCGGCAAAATATAAACTTTTAATTATCGCAGAAATTATTTAAAATACGACAAAAGTACATTTTTACTATGCAATTAAATATCCTCTCTGAGAAACATCTTCAGACAAACTATGGTAACTCAATTCAAGGTTTAACTAAACATTGATTCTAATTCTTCATTTCAAACCAAAGGTTGAAATTTTTCCTTACTACTTACTGTCACAGGGGAAGGGGGAAGTAGGGGAAGTACAAACAATAATAATAATAATTACAAATTAAATAGTTAGAAAGGATAAATCTTAAAGGAAATAAATTTACCAATATTGAGCTTTCCTGTTTACTATTTATGGAATAACAAAATTTAATGTAATATTAAAAAAAACTTCCACAAAGCGACCGCCAAATCCATCGACAATATGTTTATTTTTATGATTAAAACACCTCCATGCCCATGATGCAATCGTAAACAGGTGAGCCATTAAATCATTCAATATTTCTCTTAATATTGTCAATAAGTATTTATCATTTTAGGTATTCTAGCATAAATACATTTTTAAAATTATTTTTTAGCTTCTAACTTAGGTTTAAATACTGTCAATAAACAGTGAAACTGAGATGTCATCATGGCAGGGAACGTGATTTTTTAGGATGGCATGTTAAGGGTTAAAAAATCTTTGTAATGGGAAAAATAGAAAAACGCTGAGAAAAGAGTAAATAAAATTGCACTGTGTTTGTTTTTAGTGCATTTCTAAATATTGTTCCATTTTAATTTTAGGCTAAAAAAATAATTAATTTAAAATTTAGATTGCAGATGTTTGGTGATATTTAAATATTAGACTTGAATTGTTCAAATTGTGTACAAATGTGGACTTGTGTATACAATTTGAAGAATTCTAATTTTATAATACATAATAAAGTTGTATCAAGTGGACTTGTAGATCCCCCTATTCATGTTTTGCCGTATTAAGATTAATTTAAAAAGAATAAAGAAATAAAATAATTTATGAATTCATTGCTAAAAATCTAAGCAGCAGGAAAAAGTAAGTGTTTTATTTTTAGATAATCGGATTAAAATCAAAAAATATATACAACAAGAGAATCGGGTATTTATCGTTACAATTCCACTCAATATATAAAGCTCTTTGAATTTATCATATTATAAAAACATAGACGGAAAAAAAACACGTGTCAAGAGGCTTCAGGGAAATTACTGTTTTGTATAAGTCGGTCTAACGAAAGCATTTAATTTTTCCCTTCCATCATTAAATCATACAGTAATACAAAATTCCGTGAAGCAGTAGTATCATGCTTTTTTCTTAGATGAAAAATATTGTCATGTAGTCCATTATTTGTTTCGGAACGTCAGATGTTAAACGTATAAAGAATGCTTATTTTAAAAAAAAATGAGGTGTGGAAACTCATTTCTTGTCAAGTGTTTATAAAGAGTTTTTTTTTAATTCATGTCCGTTTTCAATGTAAAGCGTATGTCTTCTATTGAAAGTATATCTACAGAAGTTTTTTTACAAGAACTGCTTGTTACACAGTTACTAAATCACTCTTTTCTTTCGAAGAAAGTAAAGATATAATGATAAGGCTATGACATGACTAAAGGTTAACTTATCTTTTTCGTTTTACCGTCTTGATTTTTATCTCAAAATATAATTAAATTCTTCACATTAGTAGAACCTATCATTATTATGTGACATAGATAAAATTAATAAATAAGAATGTTTTAATCACATAATATTTTTGAAGCGTAATAAAAAAATGCGAACTGTCTGGGACACACAGCTGTACTCGATTAAAACCAAATGCCACTTATTCAACGCTTGCATTCTGCTGGTACTGCGTTACGGTTGCGAACCATAGCACCTGACGAAGACTAAGAAAAACCGTATACGTATGCTCCACATAGGGAGCGAACATGGCCAAAGAAGAAAAGAATAAAAAATATTTTTTTGTCCGAGAAGAATCATTCGTATATTTAAAATTTTGCTTTGTAACTCGTCAAGCTTTGTTTTTTTACAATCTGTCCCTTTACGAAAAAAGTTTCCCGACTCCTGTCTCTATTATGTAAAGACGGTTAGTTTAAGTGGATTTTTTTTCAACAATTTCCGCTGCCAACACGTAACGTCTCATCAAAAGTTGTTTTACGACAAGTGCTCGAAAAAGAAGTATAAAAACAAAAAAAAAAACAATATAATTTTGAATTGATGACATTGCTTACTCGCCGAGCAAAAGCGTTTTAGGTATTTAATAATCAACTGTGGAATGAAGTGCATAGATTTTTACATCGAGTTCATTTGAATAATCGTGCTTTCTATTTTTTAATTAAATGCCAGCTACGTAGTTGTTTTCACAACAGACTGAAACATGTAAAAAAATATTAACAAGGATATTACATTTCTTATTTCATTGGACAGAGCATTTTATTGTTGGGTTTTATTTTTTATTAAATTTAGAAACATTGTTTTTCTTTCGAAAAGTCGCAATTTAGCCAATGCGCCTTTCCGCGCGTTCAACTGCACAAACTTTGAGTGAATTTTTTTAATTTTAAAAAGTTTTTTTCTTTCTCTTAAATTCTTTTTAAAGACTTCTTTTGTGGTAAAACTGGTTTGATAAAACTTATTTACACCATAATTTTCTTCGAAACAATCTTTTATCTTGTTTATGAAACAGGGACTTTCAATTCACTGAAATTTTCCTATCAAATTAATGTATAAAATGTTTAGTATGAATTGACCTTGTATGGTCATATCATATCAGCTTCCAATCATCGGATCGTGGTGTAGCAATCCACATTGCTGATTTTCGTTTTACGGGTTCGATTTCCAGTACGAACGGCATTTTTTCAATCGATTTACCGTCTTCTGTTCAAATGCATGGGTGTTTTGATGTCTTAATATTCCCTCTCACCCTTCCGATTTTTAAATAACGAAGCGTAATAAGAGCGATAAGTTAACCACTAGTGCTGCCCTAGCCCTTCATTCTTTCGCTACTACTTTCTTTAAAAAATAGAGGTTTAACAATTGAGTAATAAACAGTTCAAATATGGATATAAAAAAATCGTCTCTCATGTGGAGCATCACAACAGAATTATTTATATGATGACAAGTTGTTATTCAGTTGTCTTTTATCGGAGTGAGTAAGGACAGAAGAAAGGTGCTGGGAAAGAATGCTCTTGAACAGAGACTCAAAAGTTAATTGAAAAATCAAATATTGAATGTGTGCAATTGGGCATTCGAACCAGTGAATATGGCAAATAGATCGAACGCCCAAAAAGTACACCAATCGTATACTGGACTGAAAAAAAAAATTTGCAGGATAAGGGAAAAAACAGTTAATTCAGAAAATTTCCCGCTGAATGTTTTTACCTCTCTAGACCAGTGGTTCTCAACCGAGGGCCACAGTATTTTCCAAAAAGGCTACAGAGAAGATTTCAGTTGAGAAGGGGCCATGGCCACATTAAATACAACAACAAATTCGTTCATTTTTTATTAGAACGTGGCATTCAATTCATAAAAACTCTTCAATTAACTGCGAAGTAACTACGCAACTGCAGCAGACGTAGCTTTTTAAATGATGGAAGCTAAAAAAAAAGGTCTTCAAGTCGAGAATCATTCAATTCGCCACTTTTTTAACCTACAAAGCTGAGATCCCGAAAGCCCAGATCCTGAAAAAAATGTGAAACTTGCAACCGAGTTTTGAGGAATTTTTAATTAAGCTAATTAAAAGTTTGAATACGAATAACGTTGTCACGCTGCGGAATACATCCTGCAAGAGTGTGCAGAGAGCAGGTATGAGTGCCATGGGGTTTTTCTTAGTATTTTTTTTTACTTTTCCCGATTCTCGAAAAAATAATTAGTACGGGTAACGGGCCACGGAAAACATGATACTCAAACGGGGGCCCAGGAGTAAAAAAGGTTGAGAAACTATGCTCTAGACCATTGGCGGGGGAACCTGCGGCCTCTTGGATACTCTGATGCGGCCTTTTGACTTGATGAAAATATTGACTTTGAAAAAATTATACGCAAGCCTTTGGAAAAATAAAGCAATCAACCCATTATGTTCGACAGTAAAAAAAATGGGGCGTGTCAACGTTTTCTTTAATGCGGCCTTAAGTTGAATCTGATAAATGAATGTGGCCTTTAGAAATAAAAAGATTCCCCACCCCTGATATACACGATGCATTCATTATCGTTGAATTACATATGACCGATGCACTTTTATTATTATAACTATAATCAGTTTCACAGTGTCACCTTTCTCCTGAATTCTATGCCTAAATAGTAATTAATTTGAAATATAAGCCCTTAAGTCAGCGATTTCCAACCTGGGAGGCTTGCTTCCTTGGGGAGGCGTTGACTATTGCAAAGGGAGGCGCCAACGGTCCAAAGTATTTATTTACCATTTAAAACGTGTCTTCATTACTATATGAAATAAAGAATGGGGAGGCGCGAAGATATGTTTTTCTTTAAAGGGAGGCGCAGTAACATAAAGGTGGGAAACCACCGCCTTAAGTAATTAATGACTATAACGTTAATTGTCGGCTATGCAAATTAAATTTATATTTAATTCATAATAATTGCCTTATTATAATAAATTATTTTTGTTAATTAAGTGTGCGCGCTGTTTAAGGATGCTTATTTAATCAACACACAAAATGAGCACTCGTCCTGCTAAGTATGCATGTAGGTATATTTTCCGCTTGAGCCACACCACACAACCTATCTGCGTCCTAATTAAGATCATTTTCCGCATGATGTGTGCTTTGCAAAAACCTTTTCAGTTGACGACCCTGTGAAATAACCATGACACAAAAAATACTAACCAGGAAATGTCAACGCCAGGTCCACTAATTAATGTACGAATCGTGGATGGTCCATTATATCGTCACCGTTCTGCAAGGGTCGGCTAGGACGGGCCACGATAGCCATTTGTTCAATATCGACAGTGGAAAGGAAAAATAACGTAACCCACACATAACAAATTTTACAGGAGGCGCGAAAAACATGTTTTGATGATTTTGGGCCATATGCAAATTATGAATTATACACGACCTTGAAGTGCACAGAGATTTCAAAACTGGTGTTTAATTGACATAGTCTAATATTAATTAAAGAAATTTTCTAGTAGAAACCTTTATTTCAGTCTTTTTTCTTGGTTTTAATTTTTAACAAGGTCATCTTTTTCAAACTTAAATGCTAAATTTAGATACTTATGCGGCATTTTCAGCTTGCATCATTTTGATAAAACGTGTACCAAGTTTGATACATTGTGATTATCGAAAAAAACCTGTTTCGAAAAAACTGTGGGTTACGTCCTTTTTCCTTTCCACAGTCGATCGATTTAGGCAGGCAAACTCTTTGTAAGTAAAACAAAATATCAGATAAAATCAATATCTTACTATAATTTCTGTAAATGTTTTAAATGTATTATGGACCATCATATGAATTTGTTGGCTTTTTGAATTTTCTCGTAAAATACATTTAATGTGGGTGCATAAAAAAAAGACACTAACCCATTTTTTTTGATAGTCTAACAATGCTTTAAAGTGGTAACGTTTGATAATTTATATTGCTTCCAGATGTTCTTAGATGTTTAACGCAACATTTTTTGTGACCGCTGATGTACAGCTAATGTCCATGCACCAAATATTTAACAATTGATCTTTTAACGATACGAGAAAAACACGATTAGAATTTATTATAAGTTACTCGAGATCAACGAGAGTCAAATTGACATCACAAACACCCACGTCTTAAGTCTCAAATTTTAAATTTAAAAAATCAAAATTGTACACAGACCTTATCAGAAATCGAACCCAGACCTGCCTGGTCTGTAGGGCAAGCTCAAATCAACTAGACGACAACGGGCAATTCTAACTATATCCCATGTTTCTTGTTGAATTCGATCATATACCTATATGATTTAATCAACTTTTTTTTTATTATAATGATGTTGAGAGGGGTAGCTGGTAAAAAAATACTGTTAGCGGTCGGTATGACGCCTTATTCCATGTTGGTTAAGTCTGTTTGTTCTGTTTGATTTCGGCGAAGTGTAAACCAAAGGCCACGATTTGTCACACTCTAAGCAAATTCGTCAAGCGCTGCAAAATTTTCACACAACGATTGCATAAAAGTTTGCAGCGCCTAAAGAATTTCCTTAGATCGTGAATAGGGCATCCAATCCTGGAATCCGGGATCTCGTAATCCCAATATCCCATCCAATTTTCTAATCCCGAAATCCCGGGATCGCGACCATGTCAGTCCGTCCATTGAGAAATCTTGAGCGAATCCCGAAAATTGATAGGATTTTGGAAAAAAAATCGACTTTCGGAGATAAGCTAGGGAAAAAGTATAGCAAATCGAGGATTTCAAATTCCTCGATGAGCTAAAAAAAAGAGGTTTGGAGAAAATCAGGGTAAAAAGTATAGGGAATTGAGGATTTCAAATTCTTCGGTGAGCTAATCCCAATCCCGGGATTGAAAATTAATCAATCCCGGAATCCCGGGGATTGGAAAAAGGCTCCGGAATCGGATACCCTAATCGTGACGTTTTTTGTATCTCGATAAATGCGTTTAATGCGTAATGTCGTGAAGGAGAGAAGGCCTGGCGGGCAGAACCGAAGAGATACGCCGCTAGAACGAGACAGACAATGTGGAAAAAGCAGGGGTGGAAGCGAATTATTTGATTACCTCCCTCATGAATAATAACCCAGTCATGTTGAGTGACAGGGACGAATTAGTTTGATGAAAGATATATGACATCGGAGATGAAATAAAACATTTCTGATAAGATGTAGCTATGAGTATCGTAATAATATCTATGAAATTATATCAGTACCCAGTATCCAATACAAAAAAATATAAATAAATATAGTTTATCCAAATAGTTTGTTTGAAGAAATATTGTCTCATTCAAATACATAGTGCGTTCATTTCGATTATATCTGTGTAATTCAATTTGAATCGTTCAAAGTATGTACAATCACCCAGTTTTTGTCACTAACGACCTGGGTTTCGCCTTTCGGCATCTTCAGGCGTTCAAGTGCACGGATGAACTTGAACTGACGCTTAGTAAATGAATGTTTCGTGTTTATATAAGAAATAAATGTATCATTGAGTTAAGAGCCATTTCTGGCGAAAAGGATAAGCCCATGGGAATGCCCACAGATTATAATTATCTTTATATAGGGTATTAAAGTGGAGAGCAAGGTATGTGTAACATTTCATTTAAAATCGGAAGACTGTTCAATTGCTGTTTATTTCTAAAATTTCCTGGAAAAAGAGTTTATGAGCGTCCGTATTGAGGTGCATCATTTGTATCCCTTGTTCCTGATTGAACACGTGTCTTTCCGAAATTAAGTGATAGGCAAAAGTAGACGTGTTTTTTTTCAATCTAAAGGCTGCCAAATTGCAATGCTCTTGTTGTACAAAATTTTATATCAAGGAAACCGAAAAGACATTAAATACCAGAGTATCATAACACATGGCAGTGCCATATATATAAAATTTTGTACAACAAGAGCATTGCAATCTATCAATCCCGGATTTATTTAAGTAATGTATTCTATCTTTATTGTTAACTTATAATTTTCCTAAGGAGTATTTGTGTAATTGTTAAAATATCTCACTTCAAAGATTGAAAAATTGTTAGATGAATCGACGTAAATAAATTTCCATAAAACCAAAAGCTTTCATTATTGCACTATATTAAACTTAAGAGTTTTGTTATTCCAAAATATTAAATAAAACACTGCATACAGTCAGTTTGCTAATCGGACATCGATTTATAAAACAGACAATTAGCCGAGAGCGTTTAACCACTAAATTTATTGCTGACACGGCGAAAGCTCTGCTCTGTATATGCTTTTCTTTAGTCGGCCGGGGCGCGCTATATTCTTCGCGGAAAGAAAGCTCTGTCTGCATTCAAGGCGCAGATAGCTTTTTGCCGGCAGTTAATCTCGTTAATTACCTGACAGTATATTTCACTGCTACGTCCGCTTTTACCAGATACGCCAATGATCTTAATGAAGGCCTTCGTTTTCTCATTATTAAGAAATAAAAGCCTATTACGATGGGATTATATGTAAAAGTCTAAATATACAAGGATAACAGCACAAATATTATGTAAATGAACAGGAGTCAGTACAAAGGCAATTCAAAAAAAAACTAAATAAAATAAAATACATTTTTTTAAGAGAACTCTATTATTTTAAGGTAAAAAATATCTAAGTATTTTAGCTATATATATAAATAATATTTTATATACAGTTGAAAGCTATTTCTGCTTACGCTTTTATTTATGAACTATGTTTAAAAATTACGTTAACTTAGCTATATATGCGGACATAGAAGATATTATATATGAGTCGTATAGTATCAAAAGTAGAACTATCCATTTTTCGAAGTTGCGAGAAAAACACGAAAACCGTATTGTTGGCTTTTTGAGTTTTATCAATTTAAACTCAATTTTAAACATAGCTCATCAACGAGTACAACGAGTACACTTAAAATTTGGATGGGACATCACTTAAAGTAACTCTGTGATAGTGATATACTTTACCGAGTAGCACTATAGTGGAACAAACAAATGGTGACAGAAATATGAAAGGAATTCATAAATACAAATACCAAACATGAATAAGGGACACTGATCTGGCTATCATAAAAGAAATTAAAGCCCATTAAGTTTGTAAAAAAATGTTTTAATTGTTTAGATCAGTGTTTCTCAACCTTTTTGGGAACGTGGCCCCTTTTGAGTGTCTTTATTTTTCTGTGGCCCCCATACCTTTTTTTTTTTTTTAGATCACCGAGAAATTTGAAATCTCCGTTTTGGTATACTTTTTCCCAGAATATTTCCAAAAACACCTTTTTTTTTTTTAGCTCACCGAGGAATTTGAAATCCTCAATTTGCCCGTGGCCCCCCTGAAATGTGTTGTGGCTCCCCAAAACAAAAATAAATCTCTGTGGCCCCCTGTTGAGAAACCGTGGTTTTGATATACATACATATTGTCTTTTCACCGAGTATTGACAGTGAATATCTTAAAATATTCAAATATATCAGACAATTTCAGAGAAAAAAAAATGCTATACAAGGTAGTAATGTAAAATCATGTAATTATATGGTGTCGATCATGTTTTCTTCGGGGTCTGTGGAGTTGGAGTCGTCGAATCAGACTGTGTTAACTGGAGTTGAGATTGAAAAAATCTAATAAATTCGAATCCTTATAAAAAAAAATTGTATTTAATTTAACAGGCAAAAGTTGTATTTTAATAAATTTAGTATGACGGCATATGAATTAATGATATCAATTTATAACATGTTAAAAAGCCTTTTTCGGCCAACAGATGAAAAAAACATAAAAGTTTCTGGTAGAGAACATTTGTATTGTAACAACTGTTCGGCTAATATGAAATTATAGCTTGTTTGCAATAATAATGTTGCTCGGTCAAATTTACCCCCTACCACCGTGTTTACTATTCATTATTCAATCGGAAGCTTTCGGCTGGCCAGAGCTTTTGGATGAACACGTATACTATATTTTATTAACGCCACTGAAAGCCTGTTAACGTAAAACAATTAACACAATCCACGCTAATCAAATATTCTATTATAATACGAAATCAAGGTCTATACCGCAAATCTTTTCTGTGGTCATTTTAGGGTTTGATTTATTTTACGTTTTTTTTTTTTTTAATTTGTTACAGCGGTTAGTGTTGTTGGCTTTCGTGTCGTACCTCACGGGTTCGAGTCCCAGTACGAACAGCATTTTTCGATCGATTTATCGATTTCTGTTCGAAGGCATGGGTATTTGTGATGTCTAAAAAATTCTATCCCTACTACTATCTTTGGAAAAGAGAGGTTGAGTGACTGAGTAACAAACAGTTCTTGTAGGAAAACTTCCGTTGATTTACTTCTATTCCATCCTAGGAATCCATACGCTCCATATTTGGAGCGGACATGGATTAAATATATATAGATTAAAATACTTCCATTTCGGTTGTTATTGCGAAGAAAGCTTTAGCAATATCTAAGGAGAGGTCAGCCGCGACCTATTTTAAAACGAAGTCACTTACGATTAACTCGACTACTCGAAGAAGGCGGTGGATAGCACGAAAAATGTGTATTTTTTGCGATGGTGGAAGTGGTTTATTTTTTACTACTTCCACTAGAATCCTTATTGCTTTCCTCGTAGCAGGAAGCTTACTAAGCTCTCAAAGCCAGTTTGCCACCGTATCATAAATCAAAGTAATATGTTATATTTAAAGAAAAATATACAGCACAATTTGCACTGCTCATTCTACAGTATTACAAGATAATAAATAGTATAGTCAAAACTTCGGTGCTCAGTAACGAACATTTTAAATGAAAAGTTTTATAAGTTGAAAACGCATTTGAGTATAATGGTTTTGCACTGAGAATTGAGAATATAACAGTAAAATGGTGTTATTTTTTTAATATGTGTGGAATTTCATTGGTGATCATATTTTAAATTCAATTTGGTTGTCCTATCATCGCCCACTACTTATGGGGGTAATCTAGTGTAGAAAATTGAAAAAATCGATTGTTTCTTTTTTATATTTTTCTAAAGTTTAAGCATTTAAGAGTATGTCCTCAAAGGGATTTTTCAAAAATTTTAATTATTTACCGAGTTACGGCGATTTTGGTGACGCAGCAACTAAGCTAGTTCGACCGGAACGAACGAAACTTAAAACATTAAACGCTTTTTTCTCGAAACTATTTTTTTCAAGCTGGCGTGTAAATTTCTCAAGTTTTACCTAATAGATTTATTTGAATTTTTTGTGAATCTTCTCTGTACATTAGCTATGGCCCGTAGCAGATTTAATTCAAAATTTTAATTTTTACTATTTAAAAAAAAAAAAAAACAGCTGCCGTTTTGTGAAAAAAAAAATTGATTTCTCCGAGGTACGGGCAGGCGATAGCGACTTTTTCATTTATTAAGAATCCGTTAGCTTTTCATGTACACCAGGACACCACCTTTTTTTTTGACCCCTCCCTTTAACAGCCGATAACGTTTCGAGTTTTGAATTTATTTATTTTTTGATTTTTTTTATGTATTTTTAAAACATAAAAAATAAACGAATGGTTATTTTTACAGAGCTCGAAAAAACACCCGAAATTCGTGCCTCTACACTAGAATACCCCCTTAATATAATTAATAATGCTAATAAAATTATTCAATCTAAAAACTCAAAACGTTGATTTAAAATTCTGCAAATATTTTTGGAGACGTCACGCAAAGACGGTTAAACAAACAAAATCATATCATTATAAAATATTCACGATATTGAGATCCTTTGAAAAAATAAAAAATCATTTGTACTAATTCTAATTATCAAGCATTTCAACACAGTATCAAACACTCTAAAAGTGATATTGAGATCAGTCAGCGACAAATAAAAAATACGTCGATAACAATAATATTTATTGAACGAAATTCTTCGCATTTCAATATGAACATCGAAATAAAGCTTATTTTTAGGACATTGTGTGTATATAATACATAGAGGCGGGATAGATAAACGATCGCCCACTCTCCCTTCAAATCGAATCAAAGATTGGTTTCGGCAATCCTTCACTCGCATTCGACCGAAATAACACTAAACATTATGTATTTGAAGTTTTTTTTAAATACGTTTGTATGTTTTCGTCGATACAAATAGAAAGCGATTCAATTGATAGTTAAATGAACAAATTAGTATCTTAATTAAGTGATTTTGTACTTTTAACCATGTATTATTATTTTCTAAAGTTATTTATGAAGAACACCCGAATTATGGATATTTTTGCAATGGCCGTATTTATATATTGACTTTGGAAAAGAAAAAGGACGGCACCAACAGTTTTTTTTCAAAACAGTTGGTGTATACTAGGGCTTATCGGCATTCAAAAACCACTTGTAAGGCAAAATTTGCGATATTCGAAAACCGGTTTTTCAACTTCGTAACCGGCTGTGCCGAATTTTCCTTAAACGAGACTATAATCAAAACGACAGAAAATTTGAATCTTTTATTTGATGGCTCAAAGACCATATATGCTCCACATCATTATCCAGCGAAAAGGTATTTTCGATATCAGGACATTTTGTTACAGAACGATCAGTGGACGTTTTGTGTTTTCTTAAATCATATTTTCTGAGGACTAATAAAACCAAATAATTTCTCGTTGTGTATTATTATGTATAACATATAAATAAACAACATAAAAAAAATTAACCTTTTTTCGCTATTTTAATTGAATTATCCATTTTTTTGTAAAACTTCGAACACCGATTTTCGAACAATATTGATATTCGAAAACCGTTTTTTTCTAAAGTTGATTTTTGTATAAGCCCTAGTGTTTACACGAATAGTCACAATGTATACAACTTGATACACGTTCTATCAAAAAGAAGTAAGCTACAAATGTCAAATTAGTATTTAAACTCAGCTCTTAATCTTTAAAAAAAGAAGGACATGTAAAAATTGCAAACAGGAAAAAGGTTTTTCTTCAAGGAAGTATAAAATTAAAATTAGCTTAAGTCAATTTAACGCCATTTTATAAATCTCCGTGCATTTTGAAGATGTATACACAATCAGTTCTCGTCTTACGACCATTCGGACTTACGACGAAGACTAAAATTAAAAATAATGTGTGCGCCTTAGTGTAATTGGTGCATGCATCTCAACTTATATGACGCAATCGATTGCACTATGACAAGAACTATAACATCTTTCAAGCAATTAAAAATATCTCATAAGGATGGTCAAATACAACGACATCATGTATGAATGACACATCGACCACATAAAACGTAATAATAATATGATTTTTTATAGAGAAAATGGAGTAGGAGAAGTAACTAATATCATTGTACAATATGCTCAAAAACATAATCTGGAAATTGACAGTGAAGATACAATTCAACTTTTAGAAAATTATATTGAAGAGCTCACAAATCAAGATTTGATTGAGATTGAGGCCAAATCAACAATGGAATCCAGCAATTTGAAAATATGGACCCAGACACTGATAGATCTTCGAAGGTACGCCGCCGGATTCAGCAAGCACTCGCCTGATATAATGAATTTTATAAAGGAAAAGCACACTATACAAATACATCTGGATATGTTTGTGAGAAAAATAAACCCCATTGCTACAATCACTGAGTCACTTATAGATATTAGCACAGATTATGAAAATACTACAGAATAATTTTGTAAAAATACGTATACATATACCATTTATTATTATTGTATTGTAAATATATGCTACATATAGTACATATTTTGAAATAAATACTACAAACGTACCACCCACTTTTTATGTCTATTTTTTTGTATGAAATTCGACTTGGTGGCGGAACGGAGCCCCGTCGTAAATTAAGAACTGACTGTATTTCATAATTTGCCTTTTGCCCAAAATAATCATAAAACGTTTTTTGTGCCTCCTGTAAAATTTGTTATGTTGGGGTTACGTTCTTTTTCCTTTCCAATGTCGAATGATTTATTGCAAAACCGATATTTATTTACTCGTCCAATTGATAGTCCATAATAAAATATCCGTCTGTGTGGTCGAGTGGTCAACGCTGTTGGCTTCGGTTACGGAGGTCACGGGTTTGAATCCCAGTACAGACAGTTTTATAAATTGACTTTTCAAACGATTTATGAATTTCTGTTCGAAGGCATGGATGTATGTGATGTCTTGAATTCCCCCCTCCCATCCTTCCTATCCTATGGACGGGGCATATTGAGAGCTATTAACTAACCATTAGTCCTGTCCTAGCCCTGTCCTTCTATTCCTACTCTCTTTGAAAAAAGAGAGGTTGAGCAACTGAGTGACAAGCAGTTCTCGTAGAAACACAACTGTTGAGATAAACTCTATTAGGAGTCCATATGCTCCACATTGGGAGTGGACATGGCAATATATATATATATATATATATATATATGAATAGAAATCACAATTAGTGTCCAAAAGCGGTTTTTTTTCCTATAAAAATCAAATCATAAAGTTGACACGTTCAAACAAACCGTGATTTCTCCAACGCTCAAATCATCATTTCCCAAGATCTGTATTTGTGTGACAAATCACTTTTCGAATGTTTGCTTCTCAAATTATTAATATTTTTTACTTATATGTGTATCAAACAAAAAATTAAAAATAGCAGAACTCATTCTATATTTTAACATAAAATAAAATCAAGCACAAATTAAAAACATCAGTGTGGGGCAACAAGAAAATGATATTATCATTGCAAATTTCAAAAACGTAAATTCGGCAAAAGTGATCAACGCAGCACTACAGGTACACGTACATCCACAGTTTTGTTTGCCACTGTCATAAAACACTGTTTGTGATTATAATGTTTTGCGTGTTTACCGCTGAAACCACTGCGCGTCAGTTTAACACCTCATAAACTGAGAGCGGCAAAATAAAGCACGGGTTAATTGCCAGAACTGTGTACGTTATCTTTTTCTAACAACACATGTGTGTGCGGCTACGCTTTAAGGTAATGAAAAATTCAATGTGCAAACTGAACAGCGATATGAACAAAATTATTCAATATTTACCCTTTACAAAAAAGGTTTTTTGTATATGAAAAAAGTCGAGGAATAGTATGGGTAAGGGTATGCTGAGACGCAGGCGAGGCAGCGCAGGGCAGATGCAGGCAGGTGAAGCAGACATGTACGACCAGCGTATGCTGTGACAGCTGCGTCATTCAAGTAACATACATGAATGACACATAAAATGTCGTGATGAAAGAGTAGTGCATCTTATATGTATATATAAAAAATAATGTTTGTTTGTTTGCTTTTTTCGGTCTCTATAGACTGGAAAACCTGTTGGACTGGAATTTTTAACCCCTGTAACGATCACGCCCTTCCGACGACAGCGATGTAAAAGAAATGAAAATGACTAAAACATCAACGATGAAGGAGACTTTGACACTAATGCGCCCTAGGACTTGAATCTTCGTAAATTTGATATCCAAAAAAGTGTACTCATGATAGAAATTAGACGTTTTTTAAATTAAGAAATAGTTGTAATATTGAACACTTCAAATTTTTAATTAACACTTTAAATAATATTTAACTGGTAAAAATTTCACTGACACAATAAATAAAGCTTTTCTCAAACCGTGTACTTATGTGGGTAGAAAGATGCTTCTTTATTTTATGAAATATTCTCGGATATCACAAGGGCAACGCTTCCTTTATTAATTCTACGATAACTATTACAGAATATAAATAAAAACCAACACAAATATTATGTAAATAACTAACAAAAAAAACAGCAATATATTAACTGTCGACTCGTGCTCCGATTATGAAATACGAGATGCAAATTTCGCTTATTAGCGTTGACAAATTATTACGTATTTTAACAGCCTTTTTATAGCATTTTCTTTCAGAGCGGCGACGATTTTCCATGCGCTTTTTATTAAACAATGGAGATTGCATGTTCAGTAAGAAAAAATACTAGCAAAGTTAGCTGTAACTTATCATCACAACGCGATAGATAGATTGTTGTTTTTGTCAAATCCGTGACTAAAAAAAGTCTTTTTGTTTTTCGCCATTTCAAAACACTGGACGTGATTTGAAATGGCGTAACGGCCGAGCGTACTTTTCGTATTCCGGAACGTCAACTAAAATCTATCACAAATTTGTTATGTTACGTAAAGTACTGGCTCATCTTGAGAGCATGTGATGTAAGCATTAAAATTTAATGGGCCATATCGTCGATGCCAATACAACACGTGGAAACAAATTGAACACAATGGTTGTCAATGGAAAATAATGATTTCAAAAGAAACATGACTGTAAACAATTGCCACGTATTTTCAACAATTATTTTCAACGATTAAAATCCACAAAAGAGTGCATGAGAGCATGAATATAGAACTTAAGATACGTCACGTATATGACCAGTGGTGCTATTCCCGAGTGCATAAAAAATATTTTGAAATCACTTATTGAGAATTTCATAACGTCCAAAATAAGTAAGTGTACGAACGCGCGAAAAAAACCGCAGGATTTTACTGTCCGAAATCAGAAGACTGCGACTCCCTTGTGAATAAATTTTGGTTAGATCAATCTCAAGTTCTCATCAATCATACACTAGGCCAGGGGTGGGGAACCTTTTCTTCTCAAAAGGCCGCATTCATTTTTCTGATTCGACACGAAGGCGGCAGTAAACATTGACTAGGGAATCTGGTCGGAAACAATTTCATGCCAATTTCTAAAGCCAAGAATAAAAGAATTGGCCAGAAGGCCACACCAGAGTAGCCAAAAGACCGCAGGTTCCCCACGCCTTCATTGGGCTGTACACACAGGTGATCTCACTTGCCATCCTTAAGTGGATACTGTACTATGAAAAGTAAAAACTATTTTTTATTTTTCTTTGGAAAACTGAAGTCGATTTTAACATCTAATGGTGAAATACGAATCATTCTTCCATTATTTTTTTTTATTGATTTTGTAATGGCAAGAGTTTGTCGGTTTTAATCTGCAATCAAAAGAAGGGAACAGGCATTTTTTTAAATCTTGATTTTAGGTAATATTAAAATTCACTTTTATATGTTAACAAATTTGATTTTCGCTGGTAAAAAAAAATAACACTGCACTCCTTAATACACATTTTTTGATTATCTAATTCTTATATATAAAAAATAATGTTTGTTTGTTCGTACTCTATGGGCTGCCAAACCGCTAATCCGATTGCAATAAAACCTCGACAAACTTTTTGCTTGCACTTCCGGGAAGATTATAGGCATATTAAAATTAACTAACAGTAGGTGGCGCATGTGTCGTACCATTGATAATCGGCAGCAAACGTCAAACAAATATAAAAAGAAGACATGCACTTCAATAAACACAATTAAAACACAAACACTTCCTTTCTTCGAGTGACATTGCATCGCTTGCCGGGTACCGGTTAGTGTACGATAAAATGACTGTCAAAATAGTTTCGATTAAACAATTTATGTGTGTATTTTTAAGCCATGCATTTTTATAAAAAGTGTTAAATAACTCATTTAAGGGTTAAGTGGTGTCTTATGTATAATATTAAAACAAAACAAAAAAATCTGTAAAAAGTATGTTTGTAGTTTCCAATCAGATTCTGTAACGCGCGAGTCCTTTGGCTTTAAATAAATCCATCGTGCTGAGCCAAATCTTTAAAAAAAAAAAATCTTTTTCTTCTACGTTTTCAAAAAAAAAAAAAAATTGTAAGGTGTAATGGTATACTTTGAATTTCGACTGATTTTTAGCATGCAGCTTTCTTGTATATTTGAAACAATATAGTAATACTTTGGAAAAAAAAAATCAATCAATAAGATTCGGCTAAACCAGTTGAATTGCACTATTTCTCAGATTAACACTGAATTACCCATCTCTGTCAATGTATAGTGGTGCTTACGTACGTTAACTTACGGCATTCAATTAAATATTTCCACGATCGTATAGTAACAGTCAGCTTTAAGCAAACATGTCTTTATGTCATTTTAAAGCACATTGTGTTGTTTGTGTTCTTTAAAACGACAAAGAACTTTTATACGCGTCGTTTACACACTTTTTTGTTTTAAATCATACGCAACAACCTTATCGCATATGAAAGTTTCTGTGTGTGTACAACAGTTTTCAAGATGATAATAATATATATATATTTTATTTTATATTTCAATAGTTGATGAAGTTGAGTTTTAAGCGTATTTTGAAATAAATGAGGAGCAAACATTCAAAAAGTGTTTTGTCACACAAATGCAGTACTTGGGAAATAATGAAAAACATGTCATTTGAAAACGTAGCCCAAATTCTTAATTTTTTTTCATTAAAATTAAACTGTTTACAGACTGAATTTCAATCCACGTATTTTTTATGATCTAGAACTCTTTGATTAGCTAATTTTTTAGTTTGAAATTTGGACAAAACATTTTTTGCATAAAACTTGTGGACAAAACACTATTTGAATGAAAATTAAGAGTTTTTAGTTATATTGTAATTAATATTATAGCGCGTATGTATAATTATATACATATTTTCAATGCTTTTTCTCCATATGATGCGGTGGAACGGCGTTCCGGCACCTTTTTTCTCGATATTTTTAATGTTTCAAATCAAAATATGATTTTTATTTTCCTATTAAAACTTTTTATTTTTTCTGTCGAAAGACGTAATTTCCCAAAAAACGTAAAATGGTAAACAAAAAATTGTTAGAACTAAGATAAGACCTAAAAGATCGATTTCTGTTTGAAGGTGTTGGTATTTTTTTCATCTATCCATCTCACTCTACCAATGCTAGAATTAACAAGGCAAAGCGAGAGCGATTAGTTAACCATTAGTCCGGTTCTAGCCCCATATTTCTATCCGCATTCTCTTAAAAAGGGGAGGTTGAGCAACTGACTAACAAGCAGTTATCGTAAAAAAACTTTCTTAAGATACCTTCATTAGGAAACAATTATGTCCAAATTCAGAACGGACATAAAATAGAAAAAAAAGATTTGACAAGAGACGAGTTCCGGCAGCTTTTTTTCAATGAAGAGCACTACATATTGTTATATAGTTTAAAGATCTGACTCCATCATCACATAAGATATCCACTTATACAACATATTTTTTGTACCACGCTACAAGTTCTCTATCTTCAAGTTCCTGCCAATCAAACTATTTTTATCAATTTACTGGCATATTTTTTTCTTGTTTGTGATATTAAATTATATAATAGCAGCTTGTTTCGTTGGAATCACTGAAAATTGGAATAGAATATGCCTTTCTTCTCTTAGCAACTGTATTTTTCTGCGTTATCCGAAATATAATGATTTTTTTTATTTCCTCTGAACAATACACATTTTTTCCACGAAGTGTTATTTCTATTTTCATGATATTCGTCTTGCATCACTTAAGAATTAGAAGTCTTTATATAATTTATTTAGGGACTTAGTATCCACTATTTCTCAATCTTCGCCCAACAAATCGACCTGGCCAATTTGCTTATAAACTTCTTGATATTCTTCCGGAATCAAAATGGGTTTCTATCTTCTGAGCATTCTTTCTTCTGAGCTAAAAACATGATCTGCTAGTAAATAGCTATGACAGTGTACAGGAGAATACAGTTCGATTTTTTTTATTATTGTTTCAGCCTTGCATATGAAATCCATTATTGTTTGGGCAATAATATCTTTTATATTTTGTGAAACATATCTATCACACAACAGTCGAAGATTGTTTTTCCTTGTACATTTTATAAATTGTGTAGCAAGGATGATGAATTTTTTGGCTTCCTTTCTCAGCCTTTTCTTCTGGCCAGTTATAGAGACACGGTTTTGTGGCATCGGGATCAACAATACAGAAATTATAAAAAATGGGTTGATATGGCTGTCTTTTTATAGGCTCTGTTTGTATTGAGGAAGGAATGGTAGTATATTGTCTCAGTTTGACAGGCTGGGAATATATTATAATAATATGTAAAAACGTTGCATCCACTGAATGTAGAATATATTTTCTTTTTGGGTTCAGATCGTTTGTCGCGCGGATTTTTTTCTTTTCTAGAGCCAATATTGGCTTGTCCAATTTACTCTTCACTATCTTCTTGCATCGTATATATTTTAATAATAAATTTGGTTTTAAAAAAAACTCGTCGAAAGCACAACTTCTGTTAACAAATACAGTCAGTAAAGAAAGTATACTAGTTCAAATTTTCATGCAAAATGCGTTTTGTCACACATCCAATATGACGGCTTCTACGCTGTGATTGGTTGAGAGGACAAAACATCTTTTGATTGAATTTGGGTGTTGGAGAAAACACGTTTTGCATGAACGTGTCAACTTTATGATTTATTTTTTATAGGAAAAAACTTTTTTTGAACGTGAATTGTGATTTCCATTCATAGTTTTTGTTATTGACTATCAGAACTGATATTATACAGCATTTTTTTTTTTAATTTCTGACAAAACACTTTTTGAATGTTTGCTCCTCAAATATGCAGTTCTAAAACTGTTTTCAAAGAAAAATATCCAGTATGATAAATTATTTTTATAATCATTGTGTATTTTTTCTGAGAATGAAACGGGAAACCGAACACACGCTTTTCTAAGAAGCTAAAGAACATAACAAATAACAATAAAAATTTAATGCATTTTCGCTGTCAGTATGAATAAATTTTCTTTCGAGGAAAAAAAGAAAAAAGGAAAAAGTAATTTTCATAAGTTGTGTTATTAAAAAAAATATTTTTTTTATGAAATAATTAATCTTCACTTATATTTTTGTTACAAGTTATCCGTTTATTTTTTAACTGTATATTGGTTACTGTCGGTCCAGTATCGAAGCAATCGTTAAGCGTATCGTTACCTTTTTTTCCTAACTGAGAGTGTCATAGGAGTAACTTCCAAAAACTCTGTGGGGGGAAAATATTAAGTGTGCAGAAAATTAAGGCTATTCACATCTGTTACTATAACTCACTTAAGTCTGGCAAAATTATATAATAAAGGAATCGATTTATTTTGCATGTGCTTATAATGCTCGTGTTACACCAAACCAGTTCTGAGTATTTATTAAAAAGAAAAAAAATGTTTTATTTTTTAGGACTTTTTAGGGACTGATTTTCAACCAGATGTTTTAAAAAACGTTATTTTAACTTTGATATAATAGGAGTACCTACATACATGTAATGAAGAAGTTAAAATAGTAAAAAAGTCGTATAGATAATTTTTTCAGTTCCTCTAAAGATTTCATTTATTTCATTCGGGTACCAATCAACGTGCCCTCTAATTTTTCTATTGTGTATGTCAGGGATGGCGAACCTATGGCACGCGTGCCCGAGGTGGCACGTTTGAGAATTTGGATGGCACGCGAACGATTTCCAAATTCAATTTTCAAATGTTTAAAAACGACAGGTTTTCAAATTCCTCGGTGAGCTAAAAAAAAAAACGAGGTTTTGAGATAATCTGAGGAAAAAGTATAGGGAATTGAGAATTTCAAATTCCTCGGTGAGCTAATCCTAATTAAATTCAAATTAATCAATCCCGAAATCCCGGGATTGGAAAAAGGCTCCGGGATTGGATACCTTAGGCACGCCACACAATCGAGAAAAAATATTTGAAGATTGTTGGCACGCGGACCCAAAAAGGTTCGCCATCACTGGTGTATGCTGACCATCGAATTTTGTAAACAATAAATTTTCAGAAAAATAAATAATGTGCGCAAATATTAGGTATGTACTCACTGACGCTAGATGTGGAAGATTTGGTGAGTTTAGTATAAGTATTTTACAATATTTCTGTGTGCGGCCTGCGCGGGGATGGAAATATGTGTGCGGCCATATTTTTGGAAGTGTGCGCGCGCACATGCGCACACCTTAGCGGGAACGTTGGTACCAATTGCTTTTTTAGAGATCAAAGTCAAAAATGTTTGCGAAAATGAAAACATGAACCGATCACATATTGCTAAAGTTCTTATTTTCAGTAATAGTCATTCAGTAACCTAAAAATTAATACTATTAAAAATAAAACACTCGCTCCACTAACGTGGGTTGCGCTAAAAAAGCGCATATCATGAATGAATAATAATTCAACGTTGGTGGGTATGTCAAGCAGCCGCGTGCGACAAACAGGTGTGAATTTGAAGAAGTCAACAAATATCAGTAGCGTTACTAGGTCAACCATAAACCAAACCTTGAAGATTCGCTGATATATTGCACACGCGGCACAGTTTTGGCAAAAACGTTCACTCGACAAATAAGTATCTGTTTTTTTTTCAAAATATTATTTTCAAAAAGTCTGAATTTAAAAATATATATAAAAATTAATTTATACTTTTACACCACACCCCACTCTCAATGTCATATCTTTACCGTCAGTGGCGACCGGTCAATGTGGCATTGGATTAGAAAATTTTATTTTATTTTATTTTAGAAAAATAAATACATGAAGAATTTATAACGAGTGAATGGTATAAATGTTATGTTTGAATATTGTTTCACGAAATATAACCGCCCCTGCATATACAAGGGTTGCATTGATCCAATGCCACATTGACCGGCCGCTGCTGGTTACCGTACTGGCAAAAGTTGGTAAGTAACAAAAATAAGTACACAATGAAATTCTTTGTCTGGAATGATTTGATTCGTGCGTTTATTGTAGCAGTTTGGCGTAAACAACATTTTTTATCGGTAATTATTTTTGGCTGTGAACGAAAACTCGTAAACTGAGTAAAGTACGTATTCTGAGCTTCGAGAATAGATGCTTGCGTTAGATAATGGTGGTTTGATTTCATGAGGAACTCGGAGATTATGACACGTATAAGACAGCGCCTTGCTGCGTCAGTGATTATGGAGAGATGTGGAACTGGATGGGTCACGTGCTGCGGATGCTTCCGAAGAGTGGTGGTATTCTGGCGTCATTGACGACCGTCGGGTATTAAATATAGCAGGGTTTCCCAAACTATGTTCCGCGGAGCCAGAGTAGGTGTTCCGAAAAAAAATTGAATGGTTTCATACGCTGCAACACAGTTTTTAAAAAATCTTAAAAATTCAGCTAAGTGTACCGGACATTCCGGACTTGCGAAGTGTTCCATTCCAGAAAATGTTTGGAAAACCCTGACCTATAGGATGTACAAGGTGGAACCGAGGGATGCTGTGCATGTCACAGGAGAAAGCAAAGCTATAAGCATTAGACAGGGAAACATCGAGGTGCCGCGTGGCGGCGATATGCTCCATATAAAGAGCGGATATGGTCGAAGAAGAGAAGAAGAAGTATCATTTTAGCAGATTTGAAGGAAGGTAATCATTACTTTCCATTAATTACCAACTTTGGCTGTGCTATATCGGCATAACCCATCCATATTTTGACGTTATAATTATATTGGTGACATAAAATATCGAGCCTGGAAGATTTACACCTTACAAAAACTTTTCGTGACTACTTTTAATAAATATGTATTTTAGTGACGCCACTGCGCATTGACCTATTTAGTTGTGTATTGGTGATATGCCAATAATGATAACAATGCATGTTCGAACTCACTTAATCATTTTTGCTTGTCTATTAATAAAAATGTTAATACAACAACAGTGCGCAGATAAGGAATCAAAAAATAAATGAACTCTAAAGATTATATCTGACTGCGTGGTCGAGTAATCAACGTCGTTGGTTTTGGCTACGTAGGTCACAGGTTCGAATGACGGTATGACACTCCTTAAAAGTTGATTTTAGAATCGGTTGATGGATTTCTGCTCAAAGGCACGGATTTATGTGATGTCTTGAATTTAATATCACCCATCATCCTATCGTAGCAAAAGCGATTAGCTTAACACTAGTGCTGTCCAAGCCTTACCTTTCTATCCCAGTCTCTTTGAAGTAAACAAAGATGTTGAGCAATTGAATAATGCTTTTAGCTTAACTAGTCACTAGAAAATATATTGTTATTCGCTGCCCTAAAGCAACAGTGGGATAAGTCGAAAATACTGGTTCCGAGGTAGTTCCGAGATAAATGAACCTAAAGGTTTGTGTTGTACTTTTGAAATGGAAAATTATGGTTTTATTCATCATCTTTTATGACTTATGATAAAAAAGTGTTTTTTATCTAGTTATTTTGTTAATCTCGCTGATGCTTTGATGTTACAAGGCAATATCAATAAATGAAATGAGGCATTTTTTTTTAATTTAAATATTCAGTGTTTCACTATAAAGGTTTACTTTTCAGCCAGGGGTGGGCTGGAGGGGGCTCGGGGGGCTCCCGCGAGCCCATTGTTAAGATAAGAAAATCATTCGTCTTAGCTGAAATCAGCACCTAACTGCAATTTCTGTAGATGGTTAAATGTTATTATGAAACAAGACTTAGTAGCCCCTTCATTTTTTCATTAAGCGTTGTGGGATTCCGTGCTGGACCTCGTGGGTTCGAGATAATCACTAGTCATGTCTTAGTCTTATCATTCTATCCTTACTACTTTTTTTGTAAAAGAGAGGTTGAGCGACTAAGTAACAAACAGTTCTCGTAGAAAAAGAAAACTTTTTTTGAGATACTTTCATTGGGAGCGAAAATGGATACAAATAAATGGTTAAGATTTACCGATCCCCTTGTTAAGATATTGGCAGCCCACCGCTGCTTTCAGCTATCAATTAGCTAATACTTATCTTAAGATCGACTTTTTCACTTTATCTCACTGTTGCTTTACAGTAGCGGTATGTCCTTCTCATGGAGTTTTCTCAAGTAACGTTTTTTTCTGAAAGAACTGTTTGTTACACAATTGCTGAACCTCTCTTTTTCGAAGCGATTAGTAACATATAAAGCTAGGATAGAAAATGTTCAGCTAATCGTTTTCGCTACGCCACGTTATTTTAAGGTTGCAAATGTAGGAGGGAATTTTTAGACATCACAAACACCCATGCCTTCGAACAGAAATTGATAAATCTCACAGTGCCCACCGTGTAATTTCAATTCAAGTCTTTAGCTTTTATTGTAGCTTTATTATTCTTTGCTGGTCGACGATATTAAAATTGTCATTTTTGAAAGCTTAATAATGTTTTATATGTTTCATTATTGGTAAACGCATTTAATTTATGACTTTGATTAATTTAAACTCCCAAATTGTTTGTCATATTTTTTACAAAATGGTTTCAATTTCTTTGTAAAAATAAAAATGGTTTCTTTTCAGAAATGTAATATGTGAAACATTGTACCTAGGTAATAGAGTAAGAACGAAAGTCTATATACGAAGTATAATAGCTGAAAAAATGTTCAATCAAATCGGTCATCCATCTTCGCAAACGCAATTACTGAGCGCCACTCGAACGCCATATCAACAACTACTATTGCAAGAAAATGAGAAAACATATTTTAAAAACAATTCTTTTCAAAAACTAAAAACTATTTTTTAAAACATAAGCGTTTTTCTCCCAATTGGCAGCAGTCGTACCATGCACTGGCGATGCAATAATGAAACACTAGTTTATACTTATTTCACACGTATTTATTAAGATCAGAGGCAGTTTCACTACTCACAATTTTTTTAACTGATTAGAATATATTCATCTTTTTCTTTGACCATATTCGCTCCCATGTGGAGCATATGGCCGCCACGCGGTACCTCCATGTTTCCCTGTCTCCCGCCAATTTCTTTGCTTCCTCCCATGACATGCCAGCATATATCCTATGGATAGTACCCGACGGCCGTGCGGGGCGCCGGAATCCCACCGGTCGAAAGAAGAGGCAGGCAGGATTGAGGCTTTCCGGAGGCATCCGCAGCACGTGACTCAACCAGTTCCAACGTCTCTCCATAACCACTGACGTGATGGGGCGCAGTCTTGCACGTTCCATTATCTCCGAATTAGTCACAAAATCAAACCACCTCACCCCCATTATCCGGCGCAAGCATCTGTTCTCGAAGCTAAGTATGTATACAGTTTTTCTGAGTCTTCGTCGGGTGCCATGATTCGCTATCATAAAGCAGTACCGGCAGAATGCAAGCGTTGAAAAAGTGGCAATTGGTTTTTATCGAGTACAGCTGTGTTTCCCAGACAGCCCGCATTTAGTTGAATGTAGACTTTATAATATATATTTAAACAAAACTATTTATTCTGAAACATGTAAGACTAATAGTGGTGTAAAACGACTGTTGTTGTTTTTTTAAATTTTATGCCATTCCACCAATTTGAGAGTGAACACTAAAAGAGATCGATGATAAATTACTTTATAATATACATACTATTGAATAATATATATTTTTTGTCGGATCCTATGGCACAGCAGTTACCGTAGCTGGCTTCCGTGCCGAATCTCACGGGTCCGAGTCCCAGTACGAACAGAACTTTTTCATGCATTAGCATGGGTGTTTGTGATGTCTTAATTTCACTATCATCATTTTATAACTGGGCGTAGCGAGAGCGATTAGCTACCCACTAGTCCTGCCCTAACCTTATCCTTCCAAAAGGTTGAGCAACTGACTAATAAACAGTTGTCTAAGAAAAAGAACTCTGCTGAGATACCTCCATTACGAGCTATATGCACTAAATTGGGAGCGAACATGAATAAAAAAAAGTAATTTATTGAAGTAAAATAATTACCATTTTTAAAACCATAAACTGAATGCATGCTTCGAGCAGATTAATTTATTATACAGGGTTGTAAATAATAATAATATTTATTCGGTATTTTTGATTGCGATGTGTAGTCTGCTTGGCTAGCCCGGTCGAGCAGAAACTAATCTCACAGACAGACAAGACATCGACTACGCGATAACAGAGGGATGCAAAACAGTTGGTACTGTCTGATTTATTTTAATTTTGTTATATTTTTTGTTTTTGATTTTTCAATCGATTTATGTATTTATGTTCGAAGGCATGAATGTATGTGATGTCTTTAATTCCCCCCTCCTACCCATCCTATTCTATGAACGAGGTGTATAGAGAGCGATTAGCTTACCACTAGTCCTGTCCTAGCCCTATCCTTCTATTTATACTCTCTTTGAAAAAAGAGAGGTTGAGCAACTGAGTAACAATCAGTTCTTGTAGAAACAATTCTGTTGAGATAAACTCCATTAGGAGTCCATATGTTCCACATTGGGAACGGACATTTAAATAAAAAAATATATTTTTATATGAAAAGTAAAACTTTAATGTTAAAATTACAGAACAATGCCATCCATGATCCCTTTCTGCAACCTTCTAAACTAAACTATGTTTCCTCGTGACAATTCCAAATATTTAACGATTACTTATTATACTTTAAGAATCCCGGTTAATAATTTAATAATTCATTTTTTTGATCTTGTTAAATTTTATTTGAGGTACATTTTTTTGGCTTACTGTTGGTTGAATCCAACCAGTCGACTCGCGGGCCCTGCGTTTATTCAAATTTATCAAAAGATGACTCCGACTCCGAATCCAGCTTCGACTCCGACTCCGAAGAAATTTTTCAATAATTCATTTTAACTTATATACATATATGTTTTCCATCACATACTCAGCCAAGCATGCAATTTCAACACTGTGCACTATTGTAGTTCGAATACATCTTTAAATATATTTAAAAAAAAAACACACACACAATTCAGTTTTTCACGACTCCACAGCCCTGGTTTATTTCCATAATTTACGTGTTTATTTCCTATCCCAACAATCTATGTCATCTCTTTTAACGTTAAATTAAATACAATACATAATTAATTGTAAGTTTTTTTTTGTTCCACCAAAATAACCTCTTACAATACGGCAGTTTCAAAGTATTTGTATACCTTTCTTTCTGATGTAAAATGATAATGATTATTTAAAAAAATAATATTTACCACGCTGCATAGAGATTGAGTATAATATCATTACAAAATTATTGCAATATGAGATTTCGCTTAGTAATTAAATGAAAAATACGAATATATAAGCTCATTTTATACTATGAAATGTAAACTTTACCTACAACGTATCATTAAATATTAAATTTAGTTTTTTTATGATTTATATGAAATTAGCCATTATTAAAATAGTTCAATTGTTAGTTTTTTATTCAGCACACTTTCAGTATAAATCTAATATTTGGTACATATTATATAAACGATGAAATGTATTTCAGCATTTCTTTTAATTTGATGAAAAGCTGTGATATGTTAAGTGTGGTTGGGTTAGGGAGATTTTCGGGAGCATATAACCACCACGCATTTTCTCCAAGATTCTTTGTCCCCTGCCAATCACTACTTCCTTCCAGGTTATCCCATTACAGTCCCAGTTATAGTATACGGCCAATGTGTGCTTTTTTAAAATACCACGACTCGCAACTGTAAAACAGCACTGTCAAGATGCTTATACTGATCGATAATATAAATACTAAATACAATTCCTCTTTTTTTTTTTACCATTTCCGCTCCCAATGTGGAGCATATGGTCTCATAATGGATTTTATCTCGACAGAAGTATTTCTACGAGAACTGATTGTTACTCAGTTGCTCAGAAACTCAGAAATTCATAAATCGATTGAAAATCAATTTATAAAACTGTCCGTGACGTGATTTGAACCCGTGCCCTCCATAACCGAAGCCAATAATGCTGCCCACTCGGCCACACAGGCGGCCTAATTACTATAGTTACCATTTATTAAAAAATACTGAATACCAAAAAGCCAATACTGTACAAAAGTTGATTTGAATACTGACCTGACAAACACAAGTCGTTTTTGCCATTTTTTAGATTTATTTATACGTCACCCGTTGGCCGACCCCTGCTCAATCCGCCCGCCTCCTTTGACGTCATAAAAGCGGCAAGGCAACAGGCGGCTGAAGC
The DNA here is from genome assembly GCA_031772345.1 of Himalopsyche anomala. Taxonomy (NCBI): domain Eukaryota; kingdom Metazoa; phylum Arthropoda; class Insecta; order Trichoptera; family Rhyacophilidae; genus Himalopsyche; species Himalopsyche anomala. Next base: position 11,491,959 of record CM062838.1, read on the forward strand.
TATCGCGATTTTTATCCGAATTCCGACTTAATCCCGGATCATCGGGTGAACTCTAATGAAAAAAAAAATGTTTTCGAGAGGCGGCGAGGCCTGCGCCTGAACTGGGCCGAGTGACTTGATCAATCCAGTGGCATGACTGCCCCGCTAAAGCCCACTTATTCAAAACGTCAAAATATGTTTGATGCGTGATATTATGAAGGAATACGAAGAAACAGTCCGTAATCGGAGAAATAATGATGGAAAAGTTTTTTAAAGGTTAGCTATGTATTTTTTCTTCGTACAGGAGTAACATTTTTTTTTCTACGCCAGGATCGTTATCACAAGTATATGTACTATAATTTAAGATTTCGACTGAAGGTGCTTGGTGGAAGTTTAATATTAAAATTGAATCGTTCAAAGTATGTAAATTCTCACAGATTTTGTCACTAACGACCTGGGTTTCGCCTTTCGGCATCTTCATGCGTTCAAGTGCACGGATGAACTTGAACTGACGCTTAGTAAATGAATGTTTCGTGTTTATATAAGAAATACATGTATCATTGAGTTTAAAGTCATTGCTGGCGAAAAGAATAAGCCCATGGGATTGGTGAGTAGTTTTAAGAATTATATTTATTTTGTATGTCAGGAAAGGTTTTATGATTATATTTATATAGAGTATAAAAGTGGCGACCCAGGCATGTTTAATATTTCATTTAAAATCGGAAGACTGTTTAATTGCGCTCTGTTTACCCACCTGTGCTTCCACAGTCGATATATATAAGTTAAAATGAAATTATTGAAAAATTTCCTCAGAGTCGGAGTCGTTAATTATTTTAAAACTGTAGTCAGAGTCGTCTTTTTTTCACGCAACTCCACAGCCCTGGAAAGAAGTATTTACAATCTTTCAGTTTCATTTTAATACGACTCAAAATATCGATTTACGGTTCTGTCAACGTCGCAGTGAACTTAAATTGAATTGAGATAAATTACTAAATAATTGACTAAAAAGCTGAGACAAATAATAAATACTTATTTTTTAGTCAACTCTTGGTTAGTAATATCTCAAAACTACCAATTTCTAGTTGTAACACTGTGGAACTAAGCCATCGATATATGAATTAAATCTTATTCAAACGTACATGTTATTTTTTTGCTTTTACAGACCGACTATTATTAAATTTTATTTATTGTGTCCGTCGACGAATGAATTTGAATAGAAAATAAAACGAGCATTAATTTTTTTTATCCATGTCTGTTTCCAATGTGGAGCATATGGCTTCCTAATGGAGGTATCTCAAGAGGAGTTTTTTCTACGAGAACTGTTTGTTACTCAGTCGCTCAACCTCTCCTTTTTGACGAGAGTAGTAGGGATAGGGCAGAACAGGACTAATGGTTGGCTAATCACTCTCGGCACACCCCGTTATTTTAGGATTGAAATGGTGGAGGGGGGAGATTTTTAGACATCAGAAAAAGTCATGCCTTCGAACAGAAATCGAATAATTGATTGAAAAATGCTGTTTTTACAAGGAATCGAACCCTTGACGTCCGGTATGAAAGCCAACTTCGTTGACCACTGTGCCATGGACCCGACAGGACGGAGAGTTGTTATCAGTTATTAGATGTACTTTAAAAGGTAAATTTTATAAAAAAAAAACAAAGGCATCGTGAGTCCCTCAAACCGTTGATTGTACATATCTAAAAAAAAAAAAACTTTTGCTTGATATAAAAATAAATTATATAAGTGGGATCAATTGATAAATAATCTTCAATAGAATTTTGTAGAAAAAAATGTGAGATCATATATAGAATATCCATCTCAAAAACACTGAAAATTAAGTTAACTAGTAATGATATAATTTAAGATTTCGACTGAAGGTGCTTGGTGGAATTTCAATATTAAATTTGAATCGTTCAGACTATGTACATTCTCACAGATTTTGTCACTAACGACCCGGCTAGATGAGTAAATGAAACATTCATTTACTAAGCGTCAGTTCAAGTTCATCCGTGCACTTGAACGCCTGAAGATACCGAAAGGCGAAACCCGGGTCGTTAGTGACAAAATCTGTGAGAATGTACATAGTTTGAACGATTCAAATTTAACTAGTAATGGTTTTACAGTGGCGACTGGCGAGAAAACATAAGTGTTTCAGGCCGGCCACTGACGAGCGCGAAAAATCTTATTTTCTCATTAAAACTTCAGCTCATGCTATAAATCAAGCTCATTAAAGTCAAAATCGAGTGAATTATGTTTGCTAATTACATCACGCCCGATATTCAAACGTTCAAAACGTCACTTAAAAGAACTATACATCTCCATTCATACTTTATGACCCATTACATACGAGTAAAAATGTTTAAATTTCTAAATAAAACAAAACAATTTGCAAACATTTGCGGAATGAAAGAATATCCAACAGGTTGGAAGTTCAAGTCGAAGTGTAGGTATATCATATACATATGTATATATTTTTTAATTAAAATCCAATAATAAGTAGTTTGAATTGCAAGTACATTATAAAAAAATATTAATTATGCAATTCTAGTACTCTATAATCAAGTTATAGAAAAACTATTCCATCAGAATTGGACGTTATGCAAAAAGATACAATCCCTCCCACTTAAGTTTATTTATATTGTGTTACAGTATTGATTTATATTTTCATCAGTTTATAATGTCTGTAACGAACGAAGCCGGTTACAATCGTTATTGAAATAATGTGAAATCAGTACATAAGAGTAATATTTTTCATACATAAATATTTACGGTATCTAAAATTCCATCCCCCTATCCGATCTATAAAGCAACGTGCAGTGAGAACGATTAGCTTACCGGTTGTTCTGTCTTAGCAAGATCTCTGTATGATTATATAGACTCGTAATAAAGATTATTTTAAGAAATGTTTTCTACGACACTGTTTGTTAGTTCTCTTAAAAAAATATGCGATTATACATATATTCATAGATTCCGCATGTACAAATTCTTCATAAATATATATAATATTTTCAATAGTACTTATCAAATTAAGAAATTGTTAATATTGCTTCATAATCGGTAGATATTGCTTTATCGTTTTGATTTAAACCCTTTGAGTAGTGAGTTTATTTTTACTAAATTAGGATTAGGAGTACAAATATGTTTTAACCTTTTTACAAAATTGTTTTGTTCATTTGCAACAAATAATAAAAATAACGCGATCGTCAAAAATCACAGATAAAAATGTTTTTTACCCATATGTGAAAAAACAATGACATTTTAATTAAAACCAAGAGAATGGCAATAAGCATTAGAAACCAAAATATTTACCATATTTTGCCATACTCCTCAAAGGGTTAAAAATATATGTACCTACTTATTTTTGTTCTTCGTTCTCAGACAAATGGTAATAAATAAGTCAAAACATATACTAAGCTTAATAAAAATGTATGTTTATGAGTAAGAAAAATATATCAGAGGTACCGAACCTTTTTAAGTTTGAGTGCCACTTTTTTAAAAATTTAATAATATGGCATGTGTTCAAATATATAATAATATATATTTTAACACATGCCATGGAAATAAAAAATGTCTAATTTACTTAATGACACATGACTATTAATGGCAAAATAAAAAAGACTAAAATTTAAAAAAAAACCTTCAAAACTTTATTATTATTGAGATTTTTGCTGTTGGATGCTAGATGCTAAATGTTTTATATCGAGTTCACAGTTGGTAGCTTTTAATACAATACAAGAAATACAACTTTCGTTTGTTAGTCTACTTCTTATGTCTGATTTATGTATGATTATGTCTGATAATGTCAGTTCATTGAAGAGAATAATGATTCACAGGAATAAGTCTATGAAAAAATTGTTACTGTTGCACTGGATAATAGATCTTTTAGTTCCTATAAGTTGTCGAAACTGAGCAAACCTTCTCGAAAATTGTTATATTGTTCCTTCTAAAGCATTTTCAAATTGTTCTATTATTTTCCCTACATCCGGCTTTTCATTAATTTCCAGATTCATCATGTATTTTTTTAGGTTAGGAAAATACTTGAAATTTATGATCATTATATAACGTTTAAATATTTGTAACTAAGTTTCAAATGCTTTGAATTTTTTGTACACTATTTCTAAAACTTTTTTGATTTTTTTGTATTATCACTTTATTTTTTTGCAAAATCGTCTCGCGTGCCATAGGTTCGCTATCCTGCAATGCGTCTGCAATGAAAAAATGTCAATAAGTGAATACACTCAAGTGAATACTCCAGGGGCGGATGAAGTTCTTGGAATGTGATATTTTCATATTTCGTACTTACATATTTATATGTAAATCGAAAAACGATTAATGATAATACATTGAGTAATTATCAATTTTTAAGTGTTCAATGTCTCTACTTAGAAATGCATTATATTGAAAAATAATAGAACAATTATTTTATTGTCACCAGAACCAGGAATATGGCATATATTTTTTTTAGTTGAAAATGCTCGTGGTGAAATGTTGAAACCGGTTCTGATTGTTATAAAATAAGCGTAGAATAAGAACAAAAGAGATTCATTATTTTTTAGGGTATTTATTATACTCATACATAATATAAACCAATAATAACGTCTTATGTGCTACTTCGCAAAAACAAATATAGCACATTTACACTACAAGCTAGGTAAATAATCTTAAAATAAATCGATTTTTTGTCTATAAAAAACATTAAAACGAATTTGACTCTACACATATATTTAATATGACCAATTTTATTTAAGTACACCCCTGGAAGTAAAATCGATGGTAGAAACACTTAATAGCCCTATTCATCAAGTCACCAAAGTGTGCTGAACTTGACATATAATCAGATGCTTGCTGCATTTTCGCTACTGTTTAGGTCGACTGCCGTATGTAATAATATTAATTTTTCAGAAAACAAAAGATTCTTTCGAGCCAAGGTTTTAAGCAAGTATGCTTGTTCACAATGCAAAATAAAACATAAACGAAAATGTAACTAATTATATACTTCATCAATTCATAGTAGTTAAACATAAGACTAAATTTTTTATCAAAATAGAATTATAAAAATAGAAATCTTTAATTTATAATGTTTGATTATATCAATTATTGATATTGTCGATTTTAACTGAAACGGACTCAATTGCGTGCATTTGAAGTGAATTTAGTATGAAGAATATGTATTTTTCCAATGATTTCTGCGAAGCTAAAGCTATAATTCATATTTAATACAATTTTTCATTTTCGTTGTCATTGCTGTCTGTTTGCAATTGGAAATAATAATCATGACAATATGAAACGATCAATGGAACACTTTTGTACTTATTCCGGGTATTGTAGTTAGTGCTATTTTGCAATTTTTAGTCATCGTATTTAAAATTATACTGAAGTTTTGGGTGTCTCGTGAAATGTATTTCAAATAAAACCGCAGTTTTCTCCGACGATGGAAAAGATGAAATTGTTTAAGCTTCATTCATAACTCAAAGTAGCCAAAATTCAAATTACGGCAGTTTACTTATTAGGAGTGTTTTTATTTAGGCGGTTGAAGTGGTGAACTCTGTTCTTCGTCTGTGGCCATTCGAAACACTGCATCGCTAAAAACAATTAACGTCTCATTTTATCGTTTTATTACCCGACATTTCTGCATTTCGGAATGATCGTGTGTGTCCAGCA